>BMAO01032942.1:0-123520 GCA_019973975.1 Trichonephila clavata
CATGTCGACTGGTTATTCAGTTTCTCCCACACACCTAGCTGGATCTGAGGGTAGACAAGGGTTTCAGAGGGAAGCAGGAACCAACCGGCATTACAAGCTTTTCAGTACTTCATGAAAATAAACTACTTAGCATTGTGAAGTTTGAGAAAATTAATGGTAGCGTAAGAAGAGAGAGAGAGTTAAGAAATTAAATATTTTTTTATTTACGTCACAGCTATTAATAACAGTATAATACATTTACAATGAAGGTATTCATAATATTGAGTATTTCATTAGAGTTCAGAATATGCTATTTATGAGGAGGAACCACACGACTTTCTCTTTGGTGTTTTCAACGGACTCCCCTCCACTCAATGATCTTGGGAAGGGGTGGTTTCTTTCTGACACCTCGAATTAAGCTCTGAGTTTTTCTCACGGTCAAAGGTCGCCGGGTGATGACAGAAGACAGAACCCACAATATTTAGGTATGCACATGTACACGGGACGCTGTTATCTATCCACAAAAGGAAGACAATTTTTCAGATGTGGGACGCGAAAACGTCACAGCGTATATATTTATTTCCGTATAGAAGCCAAAAATGTTTGAATTTTTGTGAAAGTTATACGTACCCGCTAATCTCACAAAAAATAATAATATATATATATATATATATATATAACGATGGAAAAATATTCCATTATCCATGCGCAAGCAATTTCAAATTTTTAAGAATTCGGATGTTTTGAATGAAGCTTTTAGTCTGAAAGGATAAATAAAATTACATAATCCATTCAAAGTTAGTGTCAAAATCCGAGTTTCCAAAAAAAATTTTTAATTTTAATTCGTTTATTGAAATGTCTGAATGCATATATTTATATTTCAATTCTATGTTCCAAGGCTGGAACATAGACCGACGATCATTGCGGTATACATTTCCAAGACATTTTCCAAAAAAGAAAAAAAATGGCCCAGAAAATAAGACTAGGACAGATAGAGTACAACATATAAAATTTAACTAAGGAATGTGTTAACTTTAGATAAGAGTACTAGAAATAAAACCATAATCGTTGGCATCTTCCTTTGCAGAAATTTTAATGGAAAATTTCATACCTGGTTTATTATTAGGCAAAATATTTGAAAATTATAAGATATCTCCCTCCCCATTCCGTTTTCATACAAATTTTGAATTTTGGTTAAATTTTTGAAGAAAAAACGTACTCCAACTTATATTCGGAAATATACGGTAGTCTCTGTAGCCGATTATTCCAATTAGCCGATTATCCAAAATTTCCAGCCGCCATTATTTCAATTAGAGTTATGGGTATTTTAATTCAGTATGAACCGTTTGACCAATTATGATCTATGCACTTGTAAGTCGTGCCCCTTTCCTCATATTAGACCTATAGACTAATCACTATTTTCTCTAGTGATCACAAAAATGAAAAACAATAGTAAATAAACACAACTTCATCGGCAAGGTAAAAAAGTTATTGAAACTGATACAGAACGTACAATAGAGTACTTAAATGTATTTCACATCTATATATATATATAAATGGATGTTTGTATATATGAGATCGCTTCACTCCAACACCATTCAACCGATCACTATGAAAATTGCATGTTTTCGTATTTTTATGTGGAGAAGATATTTCTACTATTGTCTTTCTTGCAGCTTCTCACCTGTTGGCACTACAGAAAGCAACTACTGCAACATTTAATCAATTGCCAAGTTGCCAAGATGTTCGCCAAAAATGATGCCAACTTGGCTCTATCATCAACATTTACTATGTTAACATGGAATCACCATCAAAACGTAAGGAATTGCTTTGCTTGCGAATATTATAATTTTAACGTAAAATAAATACAACAGAAAGCAATATTAAGGTATTATACAACTAGAACCATTATTTACGCTATTTTGAGCATTCATTACACAAAATTTGTAACAATGTGTTACTTTTGCTGAGCTGAGATCATGTCTGGAAGGTGCTTTCAAAAATCGACCCACAAGAGAGTTACGGGGCGTTATTAATAAATAAAAAATCCTTTTTATCAGCTATTATATCTACAGACTTCAAATTTAACAAATATGGTTTTTTTGTTCAGCTGAGATATGCAAAAAGCTTTTTTGTTTTGTTTAATTTGCATTTCACGTAAAATTAACTCATTAAAAACATCTTTATCCTTCTCTCTCAATCTGCATTGTTAATTTTTCAATTCACCCGTACGAAGAACGGGTATACTAGCTAGTTATATATAGTGATAATACATACATGAATTGATTTTTGTAAATTAAACACAATTTTTGTTAACAGTTTGTACGAAAATAGAATTGAAAAATATAAATCCGAGTTGAGCCCTGTTAGCCGGAGTAGAACTCGGTTGTAAATTGAAGAGACCCTATACGAGGCTTTTCCAACCTAAAGGGTTTCCCTACCCACTTTGATGACGCTTAATTTTATAGAAAACTGCATTTTAAATAAACATGCCTTAAAAATAATGTAATGAATACCAATACAAAATGAATAAAACTGCATTATTATGCTACGTTTAAGAAAAAATTAACATTTTAATTAAATTTAATGAGATATTTGTTAATTTTTTTCTTCCCCTTGTCGCGGCCCGAAAGCCACGAATGTGAGAGGATTCGAGGAAGAAGCAGACGTGATCATAAAAATAACTACTTTTATTCTATCTTTAGCACTTTATGAGTATACAAATTTATAACTAGCTCTGGGAGCAATATGATATACTATATTTTTGAAATTCCCTTATCTGGATGTGAAGCTCCTTGTTATGATCCTTCCCGAAGCCCGGTTGCTTGGTCATCTCCAAGGTTGTTAACTTCACCAATTCCTGATGGATTCTACGTCGACTACTAATCTCAAGACGCGTGGCCACCCAGTCACTATTCACCTTTACTAAAAAAACTTGGTTTTAATGCTTAACCGTTAACTCACATACTCAATGACAGGCACTTAAATAGTACTGCGGCGGTGTCCATCAAAGACCCATTTCCCGTCGGGAACGAGTGACGTCTCGACGGTCAAGCAGTTTCTCGTGGGAAAGAATCCCAGGGTGGACACCCCGGCGCTGATGTCCTAAGGGAAGTCAGCCTCTGACCTTCCTTGATCTAGCCGACAGTAAGGTGCCGACGGGTTCCCACGCAAGCCGCCGGTTTCAAAGTACACCGCGCGAAGGGGGACTTTGGACCAATAGAAGAATACGTGTACATCACGTGTCACTTTCGTGGGCGGGACGTATTCCACCTTTAAAGAGACTCTGAATCCGAAAGAAACACACAACGCAGAGACATGATCTGACTCTAACAGTATCTCCAATTCCATCAGCACCTGCGCCCCAGCATTTTTCCAGCTCTCGTTTAACGCAGCCTTCATCAGGAGCAAATACCGGTGCACTCCACAGCACTGCCTGTAACAGAACATTATAACATCGGCATATCAACGCGGCATAAACCCCCGCAGAAGTACTTACATTTGCATAAAATCAAGTCATCTTTACTGAAAGCGGTTTTTTAACTAAAATCACAGTTAAAGAATATTTTCCCCAATAGGATTAGTAGAAGAACCCGAATGATACCCGCTACACACTTTTTGTAAATCTGTATTAATGTTCGACATTGCACATCTAGCTGAGTTTCTAAAGTGGTATCAGTTAATATAGCTCGTGATGAAATCTTTATAAATTTCATCTCCGAAAAAAAACATGGGTAGCTGTAGGTCACAAAGTTGGTGGTTCAAATAACGCACTCAAGCCAAGGTCAACAGCACGCTTCTTATTCGCTCTTCTTTTCATTTAATCCCTTAAGATACACACTGCAGTCAGATTTGAGGATTTTGAAATGTCTCTTTTCTATGCTTATAGAAAGATATTAATATTTTTTTTAAAAATATGAGGTAGAAATTGAATAAACTAATGAGTCGATGTGCATGTGTTATGATCTTAAGAATAAAACATAAATAAAGGAAATAATCTTGAAAAAAACTTGAATTCTTTGGCAAAAAAAAATTTATTCGGAAACGAAGCGAAACCACTCATGGAAACACAAATATTTTACAACGCAGCTCCTGCAATATTATTTTACTCATACTGTAAAAATAAAAATAGACAAGTAAGAAATAAATTATGCGTCATTTTTTCCCCCTTTTTTTTTCAGTTGAAGATGAAAACTGTTTCGAAAAGCGACCCTATCTTGCCAAATCACCCCCACGAAATTAAAAAACACTCCCTTACGCTTTTCAAATCCACCACCTACTCGTGCCGATTTATCTCTTTTTCCGCAAACGATAAAATAGGAAGCGATCGTTCTGAAATTTAATATAATTCCCATCCTTACCCCCCCCTCCCTCCCTCACTCTCAACACCCTCAATGTCAACTCATAGTATTCTTCCCCCCCCCCTCCCTGCCCACTCCTTCGGAGAAAAAATAAGCAAAAACACACATTCCTTCACGCTCCCTTATTTATTTATTTATTTTTACTTTACATTTCCTGCCACTTTCTTTTAACGTCACATTACCTCTATTTTCCATTTTTTCTTTATTTCACTTCACTTCTTATCCTTCCACAACTTATCTTCGATTACAGAGCCTCGGAAAAGATAAGCATTCGGTAGGAGGAACAAGGAAAATAAAGGAATATATATAGATAGATAAGCAAATAAATAAAAACAATTTCCGCATAGAGGGAGGGAAAAGATTTCTGACAACCAATCAAATATATTTTCGAACGACGGGGTGTGTGTGCATGCCTGGCATACCTTTTTGTGTCGTCCGATTGTGATATGCGGTGACAGAGTGTCACTGGTCAAAATGCTATTATGACAGAAAGCGGTATCTATGACGCAAACGATACAAGATACTCCCCCTCCTTTCCCTCATTCTTTCTTTGAAAGCCAGGCAAGTGTGCACGCACAAGTCAAAATGGATTCTAAGGTCCAGTCATTCTTTCCCCCGTTCTGCCGTTGAGTGCCTCCCCCCTCCCTCTTGTTTCTTTATCTTTTTGATTGGTGCATTCCGTGTCTTGACCGCTCAATCCCGTCCGATCAAAACATTATTATTAGTCGGGAAAGGGGGAAGGAAGGAGAAAAAGGGATGCTCTGACATCCTTCCATGATCGTTTTGAATATTAGATAGAAATTTCTTTTGTTATGTTAGCGAATAAGCCAAATAGCTCTATGCAGATTTCGGATGAAAAATTTTCCGAATTCTTGCAATTCCGTGAAGAGTTGGAATTTATAAAATGGGATGGACAAAAAGAAATGCTTATATTATCCAAGCATGAAATCAATGAAAGCTTCCTTAAATGTGCTATTATAGGATTAGGTCTTCGTTCAGATAACTGAACTAGTGGATGAAATGTAATGTAAAGTTTACTTTAGGAATCACCTGTCAAAAGATTAACAGAAAAAAAAGTCACGATAACTTTGACTGTTCAGATACTTGCTACATTACTGTACTATAAATTAAACAATTACATCTGAGTGTTTTTATTTGTCTTTAGGGGCAGAAGCTCAAGAACTCTTTAATGGTAGGGTAAAAAGATCATTTGAATGAAAAGAGAAATAAAAACCAGTGGCGCATCAATAACTACTCTTGTTGATTGTAGAAAAACATTTATTGAAGACAACACACACATTTCAAAACACGAAAAAACATTACTCGTTTCTGCTAGATTGTATTATTCGGGCAATCGACTCTTCAATTGCAAATTACAACCGCACCCAGCCGTAGCTCACATGCCATTAAATTGTCACACATAACCAAAACAAAAGTTTGGCGTTATAGAACAGCACTCTCAGTGGCATAATGAAAAATATTAGAGCCCCCCTACAAAATCAGGTTTTGGGTCCCAAGCCCACATACGTACTTGGCGTCAGTCAAGCCTTGAGCCTCATAGAACACCTTCCCTCCCCCGACATGCGGGAGTGTACGTTACGTCACTGAGCACCCTCCAGTCGACGCTCTTCAACACTCTCCACTTTTCTTTTTTCGGTATGTGTTAATTTAAGAAAGGCGTGTGGGTTTTGTGGTGGGTGTGTTTATAAACGTCGTTCTACAAAGCAACACGATGACTATTGACAAGGGGCTATTAGGGCAACCGACTCTTTAAATACGGATTACAATTGCATATAGCCGTAGCTCACCTGCCATTAAATTGTCTCTCATAACCAAAACGAAAGTTTGGCATCAAAGAGTAGCAACCTCAGTGGCATAACGAAGAATTCTAGAGCCCCCTACAAAATCAGGTTTTGGGTCCCAAGCTTAAATGTGAACTTGGCGTCAGTCAAGCTTTGAGCCACCTGCCCCCTGCCCCCGCAATGTGGGAGTGTACGTTACTTTACTGAGCACCCTCCATTTGACGCTCTTCAACACTCTCCTCTGTTCTTTTTTCGATATGTGTTAATTTAAGAAAAAAACTCGTGTCTTTTGTGGTGTGTGTGTGTTTATAAGCGCCATTCTACAGAGCAACACGATGGCTATTGACAAGGGTCCTCGTAATTTTGAACCGCGATCAAGTGACGAGGCAATTTGAGCTATCAACTCCCACTCCAAATTACCACACGACGCAAAAGGGAAGATTTTGAATTACGACAGATTTAACGTACATTAGCCTCTCTACTTGGCGTATTTTCAATGGCACGAGGGTTCGAGCTCATGATAATGACCATCAAGCTACCACTTTGTGGCGTGTGGGAGGAAAACCGCAAACATCTTCTCTGACGAAAACCTTCTTTAGGTACAGGGTGATTTGCCACCACACCGGCAAACTGTTAAGGTGTGTAAGACTCGGAATCGCATAGGAATGCAGGGCTGCAAATGCCGTAGTCGCGAGGTATGGTGCAAAGAAGCAGAGAAAAAGAACAGAAACATCAATACATTAATGAGACAGAAAACACTTCATTGAGAGGCTGTACCTCAACAGGTTTTTGAAAGTGCATGATCTTCTTCTTCTTCTAGGTTCACATAAAGAGTTTGGTGCACGAGACACCTGTTCCCCCAATTGAAGGAAACTCTCGAATATCTGTAGCTGCGGAGAGGATACGTGACATGCCAGAAATCTTCCACAACGTAAGGAATTCTATGCTTCTATGCAGAGTAGGATATACTTTGACAAAATGATTCAAGTCCGTAAATACAGGATATGCTTCATAAAGATGACTCAAGTCCGTAAATAAGTTTGAAGAAATCAATTCTCTAGTTGTTACACCGTAATAAATTATAGTTTTAAAAAAACTAAAAAACACCCTTTTATAGTTAATCGAACTTAAGTTGTAACTTAATCTTTTAGTCGCTAAATCTGGAATTAGATGCCAGATGCGGGATGGGATCTGAAAAGGGGAAATCGTTAATCTTGATCAGGACAATGGAACAAAATTATTAAATTATTGTATTGTCATCGGTCCTGGACAAGTAAACAAAATTTCGAATTAATCTGACCTTTTAAAGTGAGGAAAAATTGTGTTCAAAAATTCCGTTACATGCAAGTGAAGCTTATAAAAGGGTGTTAAAAAGGAGATCGTGCAACTGAGCCGGCGATTGCAGGAAAAGTAGTAATTGCGACAGTTGAAGCATTTGCAAGTTCTTTAAATGCAAGTCACAATTCCGAGTCTGTTACTCGAATATTGGACAGTCAGTTATAATTTCAAGAAAAATTCTAGTTATACCCTTACAAGATGCTTGTCTTGCAACAACTGAAACCCTTAGTTGACTTTGCCTTGAATTTTCTGGTGTGCGGATTTAGTTGGATGAAAAAATATCATACTAGTAGTCGCATATCTTGTTAACAGGCGACGTTCATGGCCTGCTTTGTGCTGCGAATGGGATTCCATCAATCATCCTATGAGCAACAACATCCATTATACTTCCCATACGTCATGGAATGGTGTGAATTCGGACTGAATTTCATTTTTGCTTTTTACTTCTTCAAGGAAGTCATAGTGATTGGGTTTGTCAGGGGTACTGTCAGAAGTGAAGGATACAGTTGAGTCCAGAAGGGTAATGTTGTCCCGGTGTTAAGCAAAACAGGTTATTTGATCACTACAGTGTCAAGATGTCGCAACTGAGCATATGATAAGACGTGCAATGAATGTGATTCAATTCAATTCGCTGATGAGCGTATCATCTTGCATACTTTCCCAAATTGCCTGGACAGCAGGGTTTACAGATCTGAACCCTTGTGACCAAATTGGGGGTTTGTAAAGATCACTTTATTAAAGACACGTTACTAATGAAGTAAAATCTAAAGTCCGCATCGTCCGTCATCTCTCATTCCTACTGATACATTCTGTTTGGCCATTGATAACGTGTTTCAGCATATTGCATAGGTATGCACACAAGTATCGAAATAAATAAAATTTTCTGTTTTTTTATTTTTATTTTTGTGCTGTTTCCTTTCCTTTCACTTCTTTACAGCGTGGCATGTTAGTAAAATTTCGAACTACTTTTTCAACGATCAGACCAGATTATACCAAACATCTGGTAAGCCCAAATTTCAGCTGGTTTATTAGAAAATTTAGCATGAATAATTTGACATAAGTCGCATCATTTGATTCTACCCCCTTGATTAACGATAATGCTGTTCAAAAGCTTTAACATTTGATTTGAATTTTATTTTTTTAGACTCTTTTACTTTGTTACTCGCTTAGAAAAATTACTTTCTATAGGAAATATATGTTTTCAATATGAATTCTCTTTTCTGAATAACTTTTTTTCACTTTTAACATCATCTAAACTGCATTCTAGGGATATGTGTAAAATAAACTTATATCCTCTTACTTGTATTTTATTATACTTACTTTTATTTTAATGAAAAGCGCCCTTTAAATGAAGTCCTAGATTTTGCGAAAGGTTTACTTATGTTAGGCTTATTAACACGCGTTTATAAGTTTCACTTGTATGTAACGGAATCTTTGAACTCCATTTTTAACCACTTTAAAATGTTAGATTAATTTGAAATTTTGCTCTCTTGTCCAGGACAAATAACAATACAATAATTAAATAATTTTGTTCCATTGTCCTGATCAGGATTAATAATTTCCCATTTTCAGATCTCATCCCGCAATTGGCGACTCATTTCATATCCCATTTTCAGATTTGGCGACTGAAAGATTAAGTTACAACTAGGTTCGATTAAGTATAAAGGGTGTTTTTTTTTTTTTAGTTTTTTAAACTATAATTTTTTTTTTGCTACAAATATAGCATATAGTTTCATTAAAATTAGGACTATTAGCTTCTTCAAAAAATATTTTTTCCAATCCTTGTCTTATCATGATTTAATTTAAATAAATTGACTCTCACACAAAATATAAATAAGAATTTGTTGAATCCTTATATTTTCACTCGTATAATAAATATTTCATATTCCACTCTACCGTTTTATTTATAACTAATACAGAGTCTCTTTATGAGTCCATATGTTTGCTCTTGCCTTAAAACAAGGGGAAAACTAAGTGTTTTTTCTTTGGATTTTCATAATTTAATACCTTTCCTGCACACAACTCTTTTATTTCCAGAAAAGAATTATAGAATGTTTGAACAGCTCTTCAAACTTCACTCTTGAAAAATAATTCATGCCACGGTTTTTACTTTTTTGCCTCTCTGGAAAAAGAAATTTGACTGACGTTTCAGAACAAAAATAGTTTTGTGGAAACCGACATCAACTTTACGCTGAATCAGCTAATTTGATTTGTATTTCTCTGAACCATTCTTTACTTCAGCTATTCCTTCTTTTTTCACTGCTTTCAAAATTTTACTAGTTAGGCAAAACTCGAAGAAATAATTTTTTGATATGTACGAGCCCACTAGTTAGGGTATCCCACTGGTTGTTGGTCGGCCTTAGCTTGTTTTGAAGTAAAAATAAGGATAATAATAATTCCAAGATGATAAGTAACGCAATCTGACGCTTAAAAAAGGTTTTGATGGTTAAAGAGCACAGAATTAGTAATTTTCTGAAATATCTGAGGTCACATATTTTGAATTGTTATAAACTTTATTATAAAGAAACACCACTTTTTCAGTTTTCTTGTAACAACTAAGAATTTTTGAAGCATTGGAAAAATATACCAAGTTGTCAATATAGTTATGACAGATCTGCGCCTTTTTAAAGATCGATTCCATATTTTGTTAAGATTATCCTAGGAGGCTTCAGGTACTTTATTTAAATAAGCAGCATGCTGTACTGTGAAGAAAATATAAAAAAAAGTGTAGAATATTTGATTTTTATGCTCTGAGAACGAAGAATATGTCGTGGTGTTTCAATTTGCACTAATATGTACTTCTCGTCTCAAATCTTTTAAGTTAAAAATTTTTCAAATAAAGCATTGAATTACATAAGAAAACTTGAACATGCTCAAAGTTATTTATTTTCCATGATTTATTTTTATTAAACATTATTTTATAATGTGTTTGTGAAATTTCCTTAATGTTGTTAGCTATGACACAAACAAATTATTAAAAAAAAAGTTAAATATATTTAATAAACCTAAAACAAATGACAATTTTTATACAGCCTCTTTTTTTAAAAAAATACTAAACAGAAAAATGTGTATCATTATTTAAGTTATTAAGAGGGAAAATAATTAAATTTATACTTAATTCATAAATATAAAACATTACATCCTTTAGTTTAGCTTCATAGAGAGAATATAGCAAATTCCGTTTTGTAATTTAAGAATCTAGTACGATTCACAGAAAAATATTTATTTTTATCTCCAGTCTTCATTTTGAAAAATAAGTAAGCTACCAAGGAGTTTTTTTTTAAGGTAAAATAATCTACGTCTCATTTTTCAATTGAAACTATTGTGCAAAAAGGGCATTTTTTTATTTACATACCATAAATGTTAAGAAAATTCGCTGAAATGTATAACTCTCATACACTGCATTTCAACAGAATACTTCCTGATTTTTCCAGACAGGAAAATAAACAATTTATAGAATATATGCCTTTTAACTTATTTCGTTTTAGCTCAAATTTTACATAAAAGTTTTTAACTCGTAAATATTATCAAATGCTGTGTTGTATCCTTAGCAAAATGATAGTACATCTCTCTCTTTATATTGCTCTGAAATTCTACGCCTATCTTACCTGTATTTAAATTACTTCTCATACACATGGAAATATTTTCTTATATTTTCCTGTTCCTTTTCGAGACTATACAGAAATTATGAAATCGTTCTTTTTTCCCTTCCAAATGGGGCTAGGGATTGTTAACTACCATTGCAGACCTAGTTCATTCATGTGGCACCATTTTGGTGAACACCTATAGTCAGAATGTAATTTTGATGCCTAGTTTTTCCCCAGAGAGTGACATCTGAGCTCTGACAATGCAAAAATGGTACTAAGAATTTAATTTTGCCGAAAGCACCCAAGCCAAAAAGGGCACTCTAGGTATCTTTAAAATGCCGCATAATCATTCAACATGGACGCTGTCGTATTTTTAGCATCATGAAAATCCACAGCCTTAGGCCGGAGTCCAACCCTCGAACTTGGGCGTACAAGGCCAGGGCCTAACCGATTACGCCACCCAGCCAGCTCTCATAAAAGAATGTAATTTTTATCATTATTTACTGTGTAAAGATATATTAATTTCTTCACATTTGTTTCACAAAGGTTTTCAATTGAGGTTGAATTAGGCTTTTCGGATAAATGTATTTTCTATTTTATAGTTATTAATTAAAATTATTATTTATTTGTACTAGAGTATATCACAAAATAAGGTTTATTATTTAAGCCATCAAATGAATTGCTCGTATCATCATCGATAGATGGCGATAGTGTCGTATAGTAGCTTCAGGTCATATATCATTCATTCCATCATGTTTTGTACTATTTGGCATACCTTTAAAATAGTTCTGAACGAATGGTTCAAGGAAGAAGTGTGGGCAATGACTCGGTTTTTTGGAAGGAGAGGGATATCTTCTGAATTCTATTGTAAAATTTTTTGGTACTGGTGGTATAACTCTGTATCTTGCAAGGATATGATCAGGGCGTAACGTACACCCCCGCAACTCCTGCATCGCGGGAGAGGGGGGGGGTAACACCATCTCTTCCTTATAGAATCACACAGTTGTAGTCTTGTAAAACAAACCTACCTTTCTTTTTTAAATTTCCTAACCACATTATTTTTTTGAAAGTCGTGTGGCCAGCAGATCATTGTAAATTTATTGATGTGGCCCGCGGATGATTGTGGATTTATAGATATAGCCCACGAGCGTTAAAGGTTGTAGACCCCTATTATAGCCTATATGATGTACGTGTGCGAATAATTGGATTGAGTCTAAAATAAAAAAAACTAATAATTCATTTATTTTTAACAAAATACAAGCATTTTAATTAAATTATAAATTTACAGTTTCATTTCGAATTTGATGTGAGTTAAGTGTAGCAGTTTTTTTCTTGAACGTTCAGAGTAGGGATTGCAATACCGGGATACCGAATACTGGTATTTTGAGACATTTTTACAGTTTCGAAATACCGGTATTCACAAGTTTGAATACCGGTTTTTCGGTATAAATTTCTTACTAGAAATTTTTAAAATTGTTTTTTATATGTTCAGGGATCGCCAACATAGCAAAATGTTATACATCTTTGTGTTTGTGTTAATGATTGCACCATGATTAAAATATATTATAAATGAAATAATTTTACGTTCATTTCAGAAGGTGAAGATATTAAACGTCTTTATTCCGCTCATTCAGTTGTTCTTATTTTTATTTTTCCTAGATGGTTCCACAGTTCTAAAGCAATTCAATAAATCCATCATCTGATTTTTTCATTGCCAGATACAACGGGATAAAAGTCTATTAATCTGAACTTAAAAATATAGAAATAAATTATTTCTCGACAAAAAGAACTAAATACACTACTCTTAACTAAGTTCTCGTTGAAAGAGGAATAATAACATATCCAAGCTCATCTGTCTTCCTTCATCCTTTAACACCTGCTACTAAAATGTTTCTCTAACGGGCGAAATTAATTAGACTGTGAATACAAAGTTACATCGTACAATCAAGAGAAGTTATAAAATATCTGAATCATCCAAGACCAAAACTGTCCTATTACAGCTGCCCAGAGAGATACAGCACTTGGCACATGATTCGAAGTCTGATATTTGTATCCGAGAAGCCAACGTTGGTACTTGTGAAAAATGCGTAATATTTCGATATTTTCTAAATTGGTGAGTTTGTTATTCACATTGTATCATACTTAGGGTTAAAAATGTTTTTCAGATTCATTACATATAAATATACTCATAAATAATAACCCATAATAATGAATAAGAATAGCTTTAAAGAACATTAAAAAAATTAGCTGATAATACTTCGGTTTGGTTTCATTATTTATTTGATGAAAAGAATATGATTGCACAATGTAAAAAATGTTACAGAGTTAAGAAGAAAAGAGACTAATTCAATCAAATTTGATCAAGTTTATAGTAAATTTTAATAAAATTTTTTACCCACAAACCAATTTACATTCAGAAGAATTCGGTATTATTATCGAAGATGATAATGGCACTAATGTCAATAGTGAAAAGGACCTGTCTCTTGAACAAAAATTAGAATTAGAGATAACTAAAAAAAATTCGATAAACCAAAATACAGTACAGAAATTAGCTATATCCAAAATCATAGGACGAGAAGTCGATTCATTCGAAGAGGAGGTATTTAGAGGTAAATACTTGGAAAAAGTATAACGCGCATTGCTAACAGTACCACCCACTAGCGTATATTCTGTAAGAGCGTTTTCGACAGCTAGTAATTCTTGCACAAAATTATATTCCAGTCTTAATGAGACAGTACAATTGATGCATTATGTTTTTTTTTAGAACACTTTTCAAACATTTAACTTCTGAGACATTAAGAACGTTTGAAAAATTTTCGTATCGCAGACTGAATAGTGATTTTTTTTTTTTTTGTGATTTAAATATATAAGATCTTTCTTTGTTTTTATTTATTTATTGTAATTCTTTATATACTGTTATAATTTATAAATTACAAATTATTTCTTGTGATATTTACACTCTCTAATTCAACTGGCAAGTAAAACAAAAAAAAAAACACGTGGTTTTCTTTCTTTTTCTAAAATTTCTAATACCAGAAAAAAACCGGTATCCCGGTATAACATTCTAAGAAATACCGAATACCGGTATTGAACTTTGGGTCCGATATTGCAATCCCTAGTTCAGAGATATCCTCCCCACAAAACTTTCGACGTATTCATTTTTAAAGGCTTTAGAACTGAAGCATTCTTCAAATTAGCTTCCCAGACACTGCTACCAATGAGAGAACTTCACACTTGCGTGATGTATGAATAAAGACTCGCAAATTATCTTGAACCTACTTCTTTTGGCGTAAATCTAAGTACCGCCATACGTACTCCCTAGAGCAGAAATTGCCAAAGTGGTTGTCCGTGGACCACTAGTGGTACGCGAGAAAATTTCGCTGGTCCCTAGAAAAATGGGGAATATATTTACTCATCACGAAAATTCAGGATAATAATTTAAGCATGCATCTAAAAGAAAGCCTCATCGATTTATGGTCCGACGAAACTCTCAAATTTAAATTTCATTCATCTTTATCCAGATCTCAGTTTTGACTTTTCATAAAAAGTGAAAACCATTTTCTTAGTGAACATGCGATGAAAATTTTGATTCAATTCTCCACAACTTATTTATGAGAAAAGGCCTTTTCGTTTGTCACAGCCATAAAAACACGGTACAGTAGAACCTGTTTGGGGGCGGTCCTTTTTGAAGCGATTTTATTTTTGTGCGATTGGATTTGTGCAATTTTATTTTTATGGGATTTTATTTTTGTGCGATCTTTTTGTATGCGGTATATGAATTTCAATGGCTTTGGCGCCACTGAAATGTTTTCTATCAATGTACCAGTGGCGATGGAGAATGTTAGGACCTTCCTGCAAAGTCAGGTTTTGCCTTTAATATTTAATTGCTTTTTTGGGGGGATGACCAGAGTGCCCAGCTCTTTCGAGCCTTAACCTCTCATCATTAGGATTTTGAATGACTGTAATATTATGGCCCTTTGTAAAAATTTATAAATTGGCTAGATACGTGATTGGCCTTAGTTAGGCCTTGGGCCCCCTAGCGTCCTAAGCTCCTCCCCCTTGAGAGGCGGGAGAAGCGAGGTTGTATGTGTACGCCACTGTAATGTATATACAAGGTATCCAGCCTTAATGTGAGCCAATAGCTAATTCCCGAACCGTTCGGTTTAGATATGCACTTCCAATTTGAAAAATGTCAGGTAAAGAATGTTTTTATGTGCTTTTCGAACCCAAAAACCCATGAAGAAGAAAATTACAAAAATTAATTTTTTATACTGTCCCCAGGTCCTATCACTTATATTTAGGAAAAGATGCAGTACACAAAAACGAAGTAAACACAAAAAGTTTCATTTTATTACGATAAAAACTGGCCGAGTTATGGAACTTCTAAAAACATATATTTTATCCATTTTCTCGGCCATTTTCAAGAAGCTAGTAAGGGGCCGTCTCCAAAGTGAAATTAGTTGTAACTCTGCAAGGAAACATTCGTTCTTGCACGTCACTTTTATGTAAATCGTTTTTAAATTTAAAAGCATACGTTAATAATACAATAATTGAGTACTTAAAAAATAAAATTTATTCTGTGCACGTGTAAAACATAGAAAAAATAAAATATTTTGGACGAAGAAAACATTTCAAAAGCAGTTCCAAAAAATAGACTTATATGCTGCTGCTTCAGTCTAAATTTGCTGCGTTTTTGCTGATCATGACGAAAGTTAAAAATCTGTTGTGTAGTCGCTTGCAATTGCATACAGTCGTATTCTAATATCACGAATTCTACTACGAGAGAACGTGATGTATACAAATGAAGAATACTGACGAAATGGTACTGTTTTATGGGCAGTGTAATCGAAATAAGAGAGAGGCGGCAAGACTTTATGCCATTAAATTTTCCACTCGAAGACATCCATCTTATTGTACAATTGCCCGTGCTGTTCAACGCTTGTATAAAACTGGTAGTTGTCATAGACGTATTCCCTTGTCTCGTGCCACACCTCGTGCCTTCACCATTATTTAAGTTAATTTGGTCATTCTGATATAATAAAGCTCCTGATTAACGATTGGTGCATCATTCCATATTATGCTATAATTTGAACGGCAAATCCTACATTATTTTGCTGCTATTTGTTAAACAAGCTGTTTTAATCTTTTCTGTACAAGTTGTATTTCTTTAATTTAACTTTTATTTTTTGTCATACAGAAATACAAATTGTCAATCTATGATGCTTACTACGATGTTTCAATATGACTATGATGTTTTTCTTTTGCTCTTTCTGTAGATAGTGAATTACTGTTCTCTAAACTCAATTTATATACGACCCCCTTTTCTGAGCAATTCTGATGCTTCAATTTTATATAGGCGTAACTCGGTCAGTTTTTATTGTAATAAAATGAAACTTTTTGTGTTTACTTTGTTTTTGTATACTGCATCTTTTCCTAAATATAAGTGATAAGACCTGTGGACCACATAAAAAATTAATTTTTGTAACTTTTTTCTAAATGAGTTTTTGGGTTCGAAAAGCACGTAAAAACAGTCTTTGCCTGTTTTAAAACATTTTTCAAATTGGAAGTGCATATCTAAGCCGAACGGTTCGGGAATTAGCTATTGAGTCACATTAAGGCTGGACACCTTGTATATACACTTCAAGACGCTATGTTCATTTGTTACAGTCTCCCGACAATGCACGTTCAGTTGCTTTCTCTCAACGCGCCAACAGCCCGCGCTTGATTGAAGACGAAACTTTCAATGACTGGGACATTTTCAATAATTTGATAGATTATGAAGTCGGACAAGAAGAACAGGATTCTTTGGGAGTAGGATAAAATATATGCAGAGATACAGCTTTCCATCAAATTAGATACCAATCCCGAAAGGAATATGAAATTTCACAAAAAGAGCTTCGATCACATGCATATCTGGTTATCGTGACATTTACAAGCAACTGACTAACGAAACTTTGTCGTAAAAATTTATCTCTTACTTTAAGGCGCCAAAAAATAAACCAATTGAAAGTGTATCTTCAAGTGACGAAAGCGATTTTGAACTAATTCGTCACAGGAAGATGAGCGCTTTGGATTACGATGAGTAGCAGTGAATTATGTATGTGCATTTTGAAAATTTCTCCATGTATACTATGAAAAACTAAATGTTTTTAAAATGTTTACATGCGTAATTTAACTATTAATTTGGCTATGAAATACTTTCTGATGAATTTCGTAAATAATTGGCGTATTTTCTAAGTGCGTCTTTTTTTATGCGGCCCCTCTCCACCGCATAAAAAAATTTTCTGTAGTATTTCGACGAATTTGTTTGTTATATGTAAGGATTTATGAAATTTTCGAATATTTTTTGCGCGTTTTTCTTATACGGCCCTATCTAGCGCACAAAAACAGGTTTAACTGTACTAAGCTTGAAATAAATGCAGTTCTCCATCTTGCAGTAACAACATTGGATCCAAGTATCCATAATCTTATTTCAAGTAAGCAGGAACATCCATGACACTAGTAATGCATAATGCTAAAAGTTTGAAATACTTAAACCATTTTTAATTGTTTTGTTTTTACAGTTTTTTGTTTATTTTATTATGGTTTATTAATAAAGCTTTCATAATTTGTTTACAATTCATAGTTTCATTTTATTAACTAGGTACATTATATGTGTTCTTGGATCACACACACACACAATTTTCTTTATATATATATTTAACACTTAAAAAATTCTATTACTTTTTCGCGGGATTTAAATTATGAATATACCGGTACGTGAGGTCAAAAAGTTTGGAGACTGTTTCCCTTGTCTACTTCGTAGACAACTGATTTTGGCTATAGAAAAATTTACAATAAGTGGATTCTTTGGCAATTGAAAGATATGTACACAAAATTAGACACATCCATTTCATTTGATCTTTGACGTTATGTGGAATAGTGAGAAAGTTTTGTCCAAAATAACCTTTCATTTATTTCAAAGTTTTCTTTCAGATGATGATGTTAATCAAGCTGTCGAAAATTGCCTTCCTCATCAGAATACATCCTTCGCTGCCAAGGCTCCAAATCCTTGATCTATCGGCATGATAAATACCTCAATAAACAAAGAAATTATGAGTAAAGATAAGATAAACACACACACACACATATATATATTTTCATATATGCTAGAGCAGGGGTCACAGCAACCTATGGCACGTGGTACAAATCTCAGTGGCTCTCTAATTTACTCAAACAATTTGTCAATTTTTGAGTGGCTGAAAGTTGGTAAATTTGTAATTTAACTTATTTGACAAACATCTTCAGAATAATGGGCATTTACGGAATTAAGAAAAACGAACTGAAAGATAACTCTAAAAATAAATTTACAGTCGTTTTGTAAGTCATTGAATGTCATTGCTGAATAGATTTAATTGTTGGAAGGAAGAAAATTTCGTATGTACTCTGCTTTCCACTTTATGTTCTACATATCTAAGTAAAGATTCTTTCTTCATATGAAAAATATTTTGATTCCGCAAAGAAATTGTTAAACAACTGAATGCTGAGAATGGTGTCAAATCAAAAGTATCAAATTATACCCCTGATCTTGCGATTCGCATTCAAATTTTTATTTAACTATAATGAAGAGAAATACTTATGTTTTATGTTTTCTACTTCTTATTTTAATAAATATGTTTAAAAGTGCATAATACTAGTGCAATTTATATTTTTGTTGAAAAAATATTTATATTTTGTGCTGTTTTTAAGAAATATTTTAAGTGATGCAAAATTAATGTATAATAAGACTGTAAATATATATCATTGACCTCTCTATTCTCTAACTCTGCATGCATTTTCTCTGGAATCGGTTTCAAAAATGCCCTACTGTGTGGCATGCTGAATCATATTGGTAGATATGCTTGGCACGTCACTGCTGAAAGGTTGCCGAACCCTGTGCTAGACTTTCTTCATTGTACATGTAAAATAAAATTATATAAACAATAGGGAATTTTACTTTCAGATATCCTCATACTAATAATATCAATCGCAAATTATAATATTCATGTCAAAACTCTTGAAATAATGTATTCTTTCAGATTGTGTATTTAATATGTAGATGTTATAGTATGAAAGTTACTGATTTATAATATGAGGGAGAAATGTTATAGTACGTATAACAATTACATGCAAGGTGTAACACAAAAAAACGAGACTAAGTATGTAGCTTGAAAAAAGAGTGGAGTTGGCAACAACTGTTTTGGTGACGTCATCCAATGCACCTCCTCTATCCATGGGGGCAAGTTTCACCTTAATTGATCTCGGAAGTACTGCGTCATTCAGTGAACACGTGCAACTGCATTCTGCGGGAAAAACGTTGAATCAACATCAATTTTCTTGTGAAATTTAATAAGTCAGCCACGAAAACATTTCAAATGTTAACCGAGGTTTGGAGATGAAACTTTGTCTCGTGCGCATGTGTTTGAATGGTATAAGAAGTTTTCAGGAGGAAGGGGGACAGTGTGGAAAATGATGAACCTGCAGGACGTCTAAGGTCAGCTGTTGCAGACCAAAGCATAACCAAAATTCGTGATATGAGTGGGTTCCCACTCACACATCTGTGGTCAGACTGTTAATTAACACTCTACATTGAAGCACTAAAAAGTCTTCGTAAAAAAATTAGGGAAAAAAGACCAGAATTGGGGAGTGATGCCCCAAAACAATGCATCTGCTCTCATGTCCTATCTGTCAAGCAGTTTCTGACCAGCAAAAACATTACTATGACGGGGCATCCTCCTTATTCACTTAATTTTGACCCATGGGACTTTTCTTTTATTTTGCACAGTTAAATCTTGCTGAAAGGGAACCCATTTTATCTCAGTTACGAGGTTCAGGCAAAAAAGGAAAATCTCCTAAAGGGACTTCCAAAAACCTCATTCTAGAACTATAACCAGCTATAGCAGCACCGAACGCAGAAGTGTGTGAATGCTGAAGGGAACTACTTTGAAGGTGATACTGTCACGGAGAACTGATTCTGTAAGTTCAATGATTTATTGGACTGTGTCTCGGTGTTTTTTTGTGTGTGTGTGTGTCACACCTTGTATATGTTTGCATAACAATTTTGGTTTGTGTAAATACAGCATATGTCTTTTGGTGTTATCTTTCATATTTGTTTCAATTTATTTTGCATGCAGCTATGTCTTTGTGCAAAAAAAATGAAAATTTTTATGATTAATTAGTTCACGTATTAGAAGTTTTGGATGGTACCAGATATAGAACCTAAATTTGAATATGACGGTCGTCTACCAAGAAGCTGGCAATTGTGATAACGTGACTACTAATTATATTGACATTTCAAGCAAGGGTGTTTTCTTCCCCCATATATTTTTTAAAGAATATGTTTTTGTAAAAGTTAATTAAATAAATATGATGTAACGTTAAGTTTTTTGATAACTTCTTTGAATTCTACTCTTAACGTTTACCTTAGTCAAATTTCTACTTCTACTTTAAAGATGAAATTATTTTTAAATATTCAGATGGACTAAAAAACTGTTTTAAAAATGATAAAACTGAAAAAAAAAATTTAAAAAAACTGTAAAAATGTCAGTAAAATTGTTTAAAAATTAAGCATTTATAGTTCATTTTTTTTAAAGGAAAGGCAAAAGAGGACTGAAATTTCTTAAAATTATTCTGAAATTATTCTGCTCCATTTTTTGCCTAAATCATTTCTAAAAAATCATTTCTTTTTAACTTGATTTCTCATCTTTTTTGCAAAATAAGTGTATGGACAGTTTTTATATTAATTTCTAAGAATGAAATTACTTTGCGTTTGAATCATTTTTTTTTTAATTTTCTTTTCATTCTTTTGAAAAACCTTTTCATCGCATTGAATTTTCTTAAAGCCTGCAAAATCTGTTCCATGTCGGGCCTACCCACTGAACACCAGTATTTCTACTTTTATATTAAGGTATTATTTTATATTAATACACACCTTAGAGGTAGCTTGTCCGCCCCGTAAACCTAAAGCTGAGGGTTCGATCCCGGCTGGAATCGATTGATCTTCTGGATGCAAAAATCGTAGGCGCACGCATGACATATGATTATGTGGCATATAAAAGATCGCTTGAGTATCAACTGAGCTCTTGTATTCTCGGCAAAACTAAACCATGGCATTATTTAGCACCCGACAAGAGCTTGAATGGAATTTTGGTAGCGAAAGCCGCCACTAGGTGGTGCCACAAAGAAATGGCTCTCACCGTTGGGGGCTTGCCGTGTCTACAAAGGCTCAGCTGCCAAAATGCAGCCCATTTGAAAAAAAAATACTAATGTACACAATAATTATACATTTTGAAATTTAAGAAAGTTTAAGAATTATATATTTAGTAATTGATAAATTGTTTTTTCCCCTTTTTAAATTTCTAACGAATCGGGTATAGCTATATATATTTTTCTCTCTCTTAAAACAAAATATTTTCCGATAAAAACATCAAAACACAAAAGGAGATAAAAAGCTTTCTCTTAAGACCGTTTCCCATTCAATAAATAAACATCCAAGGGAAAGGGGAAAAAACGTCAGAATGCGATTTTTTCCCCTGCGATAACAAGGACACACAAAACACACACAAAAAACTCCGAAGAAGTGATCGATCGATTTTACACATACAAAAATGCATTATCATTATCATTACACAATTAATAAAAATGCGTTATCTCAAGGCAATTAATTAGAGACCTAAATTAATATTCTTGAACTGGAAAGTTTATGCTCGAAAAACTAAATAACCAGTCAAGCGAATAACTCTTTTTAAAAAATTATCCCCTTTGCCTTTTAAGTAATCAGTGTTTTCCATTATATTGGTTCTTAAGAAGAAAAATGTATTGCTATACACTCATTCCCCTCTTTTTTTATTTGTTTTTAAGGCCGATACACAAGTGTAAGTAAGTGCTGTTTTTATATCGGTTCTTTTGTGCATTTTTTTGTTTCATTTTTTAAGTGCATGAGAGGTTGCGAAAATGCAGGAAAAAATATGATACAACAATTGTTTTTTTGTTTTTTTTTTTTAACTTTTTTTCCATATTTTTAGTCCCGAGGTATTGTTTTGCATAATTATAGGGGGGGGGATTATCCTAGAGGATAATTTGTTTCGATTTGTCTTGGAAAATATGTTTATATTGTCATGATTAATAAACTTTCTCTACCATTAGCTGGAATTAAATACAGTAATAAAATTATTTTTCTGTTGTTTTACTAACGTTTGAATTTATTTTTTGTCTAATTTATTTATTTAAAAAATTTATTATTACACTTAATTTTTTTTAGACTCTAGGTAGACTCCTTGTGTGCCAAGTATAACACAAGGCTTACAAACGTAAATCAATACTCAATCAACAGTGGTAGGAAGTTTTAAGTTCAGGGACACAAGCACAAATGGGAATCAAAAGGTAAAAAGAAACAAGAATGGATGCAAATACAATAAACACGGAACAAAATACAAGATTGCTCGCATGCAAAAATGGAGACGTTCAGTAATTAAAATTATACAATGGTGAAGGTTTGGAAGCACATTGTGATCAGAATAAGATTTTTAAAGTACAAATGCGTAAAAAGCATACATACACATAAATACTTAAAAATACACACACACACACACACATATATATATATATATATATATATATATATATACGCACTTGCAAATATACACATATACATACACGATCAGTAAATGTTAGCAAACACACAAAAAAGAGAGAGAGAAATTGGGCCTTCCCCGAAATATTGCCATAGAGTTGGGAGTGCAGCACTGTCCAGAATGTCCACATACATCTCAGAGTTCATGTTTCCAATCACAGGAACTAACAGACCCAGGCCAAACCACGAGAAACACCCCCACACCATTATGCTTCCACCACTAAACTTAACAGTCGGCACAATGCAGTCACTAAAGAAATGTTCGCCGGGCTTTCGCCAAACCCACACGCGTCCATCCGACTGCCAGACTGTAAGGCGAGATTCATCACTCCAAAGAACAGTTTTCCACATGCCCACAGTCCAAGTGAGCTCTACACCATTGCAATCGATGCTTCGTATTCTGTGGAGTGATGTTTGGCTTGTGAGCGGCTGCACGACCATGGAATCCCAAGTTTTTTTACTCTTGACGGACAGTCCTGCTGCTAACACTAATTCTTGATGAACTTTGGAACTCCTAAGAAATTTCCATCAACCAGGACTTGCGATTTTGTTCCACTACCCTTTTCAGAGTTCTGCGGCTGCGTTCACCAAGTATTTCCGGCCTACCGGTTCGTTTTTCTGCCGTTTCAATCTGCCTCGACGTTTCCACTTCACAATTACATCACTCACAGTGGATTTAGGATTCTGTAGAATGTCCGCAATCTCACGAACTGATTGCCCACAAAGGTGGCATCCCACTATACTGCCACGATCAAACTCACTAAGCTCCTTTGACTTACTCATTGCCTCACAAACGCATAAATACAATCTGACAAACCACTACCAACACTTTTATTGCTTTCAATTACGTATCAAATTGCGTCATTTACCAGAACCACTTTTTTAAGGAGTGTCCGGATACTTTTGGCCAGATAGTGCATTTTCCTAGAAGTGGCAGGCTAGAGTGAGTGAAGCAATTGTGGAACACGTTCGGCAATCATTTCAACGGCATCCTAAATCAACTTGTGAAGTACTACGTGAATTTCAAATATCACAAATAGGTTTGTTAAGAATTCTTCACAAAGAACTTAGGTTACATGCTTATAACGTGCAAGGCATGATTAAGAACACTCGGAAGGAACTGGAATACAGCTTAGACGTTTTCCGAGCTGTCAAAGAGGCACACATTGAAATTTACTGAGGTAAATGGTCATAAAAAAATCGTATTAATGCTTATATTACATCGGAAAAAAACTGCGTCTAATTATAAAAGTTCTAATTCAATAGATATTTATAATTAGAGCAAGACTTTTGGTTCATCCTATATTTTTAAGATGTGGATGCGCTTTTTTTCTTTCTCTTTTTTCAATGTATTGATTAGAATACACTTTGTCTAAAAGACAAACTTTTCAATTTTTTAAATTTATAACAATCAGTTAATCTTGTAACTAATTAATAAAATTTAATTCGTCGTCCACACGGGACTAATAAAGATGTCACTCTTGTTTGTAAAAACTAAACAACTTTAATTTTGCGTTTAAAAGACAAATGCCAGCAGCTTTGTGCGGTGAGAACTTCTCTTAGCGAGGGAGAGTACAGGAACTGAGCATTCCACACAGATCATATTACACAATCAACTCGAAGCAAACAACTTGTTGCAATCGCGCAAAAGATAAATACAGTAGATGGCGTTGGTAAAAGACATGACAGTAAAACTATTATACAGAAAATAGATATGAAATACAAATTGAAAATAATAATAATAATTGAATCTAGATTAAGTATCGTATATAAATGAACATACACAGCACATTAATAATAAAAATACAGTTTGAATAATAATGAAAATATAACTTCAATAATAAAGAAAATACAATTTGAAAAAAAGAAAGATACAATTTTTTCAATCCAAACAGAGAGTATGTATTTTGAGTCCATTTGGTACATTAGAGTCAAAATTTAGCATTATATAATTGTTTTTTTCATAGTATTACATCCCCATTTTCTCATTAATCACCATATAGTTTTGCATTTATTTTCTGGGATGTAGCTACCACCGTGTCAGTAAAACGGGGCCCCCAAGTTACAAGGGCTTCAATAGGTGCAAGCAAAAAATCGTGAAATGTTAAGGAAAAAAGCCCCAAGAAAGTTCCCTAAAGGAATTTTGATACGGGGCCCACTTAAGACTAGCTAGGTCAGTGTTGATTTTATAAGGAATACAAATAAGTTTCCGCCGTTTTATTATCAAAAATTAGGAACTTACTACAAAAGAACAGTGCATTATGTTTAATTCGAAGCATTGTCCATCGCTTGTCTCTGCTTTTCCTCCTTCTTCCTATTAGCTTACGGCAGGGGTGGGCAGACTTTTCCAGGGTACGGGCTACTTCTGATGTTTTTGAGGTATTGTGGTCCACCCAGTGACGTAGGTGTGGACATTCTGTAATAGAATTGCATGCTTTCTAGTTTTAATACTTGTTTTCAACATTGTACCCCTCTATTAAAATATGACGATACTATTTTTAGTACAATAACTCAAGTAACACAAGATTGTCAAGTTGAATGCTTGAACAACTAGGAGCGACTGCTAGACCGTGGAGGTATTCAATGCAGTGAGCAGAGAAGATACGTGAATCGATGAATCTGAAACCGATGTATGTACTTAATTTGTTCGCTACCAAGTCCGCGGAACATGAAGTCAACACAAGAACCCAATCCCGTGAGAGCGCGAGAAGACTGGAACATCAACATTTCTTCTCCCCTTCAGTCGGCGAGTTGGAAATTTTTCCCCCACAGTAGCAGCGAACGTGCTAAGGGACATCGTTTGCGTCCAATTAAAGTACAAGGTCCGTCTAGACATTTATTGAATCATTTGCTTAAGCAAACACAGTCGCGTCGATTGTGAAATGACGATTCTAAAATCTGACTGGAATCAGTGTTCCATAAATAGTTTTCTTTTAGTAAGCGTGTCTTAGTAAAAGCGGCCACCCCAAAATGTCTTGGCGGTCCACCGGTCGATCGCGATCGACTTAATATTTATCTCGGGTTTACGGATACTGCATCGGAAGAACACTTAATCTTTTGAGGCTATAGTCGTACACTAGTGCTTCCTACCTTTTTTATTATGTATTTAAACATGCCTTCAGAATAAAATATAGTTGCATGAAAAAATAAATATGAAATGGTTAATAAAAAGGGATTTCCATAAGAAGTCACACAAACCCAAGAGAAATTCCCCACAATAAATAAAATTGAAATAATTTAATATTCCTTGTGTGACTCGTCACTAATTGATTCACGAACCGTTACCAGTCCGTGACCCGGGGGTTAGGGACCACTGCTATACAGGTATCTACCCAGTTTTTGGTATCTTCATATGATATGAAGTGCTGCTAACACAGGCCATATGCCATCGATCGGAATAAGGAATATAATCGGAAGGGGCAATGTCTGGTGAATACGATGGGTGGGGTAGGATTTCACAATAGAATGGTTTTAAGTAGGTTTTGACAGGCTCTGAAAATTGTAAATGGGCTTTATCATTCAGGAGAATAATTTTGTCGTGTTTGGAGTAATTGTGGGAACCTTTTTCCTTGAGTGCTTGACTCAGTCTCATCAATCGTGTTCGGCATTGAGCCCCAGTAATGGTTTTGTTCGATTTGAGCAACTCATAACGCACAACCACAAGCTGATCCCCCAAATACACAACACGTTTCATTCTATGGAAATTCGGCTGTTGAAGCATGGCCATGTGGTTCCCGTGATTTCCTCTTCTTTAGGTTATCGTAATGGATCCATTTGTCATCACCAGTAGCTATACTATGCAAAAAACTCTTTCGTTTATGTCTGCAAGTACCATTTTACATGTGCACAATCGGCGGTCAACATTGCTCGGCATCAGTTCATGTGGAACCCAATTTTCTTTATTCAGAATCATTCCAAACGATTTTAAACGGAGTGAAATTGTTTGTTGAGTTATTCTAAATGTAAGTGCAAATTCTTGAGTTTGGATCGAATCTTCCTCCAATAATCTTCTGATACGTTCTTTATCTTCGGCGTCAAACTCATTGTTGTTATACATTTGAAACCTCTCACAACAACTTTGCTCACTCAAGGCAACCTCACCATATGCTGTTGCAAGCAATTGATGTTTCCCAGCTGTAAATTTCTTCAAAATAAAGAGTAAGTTAAAAGTTCCCAAGAATTACACTTATTCGGCTCAAAAAGCGACATTTTCGGATTAAAAATATTATGCGATTCAAATACAAAGTCGCTAATACTTCAAGATTATGGTGTTGCGCCAGATGTCCAACCATACTGTAAAAAGTTGAGCATGTGTAAAGTTGAACTTCAAAGGTATCCGTACCCCCTAATAGCGACAAAGTTCAATTGAGCTTTTTTATATACCTTTTTCTCAGAAACAGTTAAAAATATAAAGACTTCAAATTTTGTCTGTATATTAATTATACTTTTATATTTATGCTGATGTGAGATTTTTCAAATATATTGTTAATTTTTTTCAAAAACATGAAACATAAAAGTATCACTATGAATTTTTTTAAAAAATGTAATTTTTTTATATCAGCTATGTTTAGTAAAAATTGCATGAACATTCATACAATACATTCTGGGGAAAAGGTACGCGTAGTTTTAAAAATATCATTTTGAAAAAATCGCATTTTCAATGTAAAAAGTCACTTCATCCCAAAAATAATGAATTACATGTATTTGTCCCATTTTATTAAACATTAGTATTTTCTCAATGTATTTTAATCAAAATAGGAAGCAAAAATGTCTTAAATTGCCCACAAATTACATAGCATTTCTTTTTTAGTTTTTGCCTAACGAGGTATTTTGTAGCATTTACATCATTTTCCCTAAATTCCGTATCAATCTTGAAAGAATTTTCAGTTTTGATGCATTACTTACATCAAAGTTGACCATAAAACATCTGAATGCCTTGTAATAATGCATCAATATGTAAAAGGAATGATTTGGAATATGTGATTATACGACATTTTGAAAGTTTTCATTATGGATTTGAATGTTAACATACTAACAACTTTCTTAAGCATCAGATTTCAAGTTTCTCTATATGTTAGACAAGTTATTTCTGAAACATCCACTAGAAGACTGGTTTTTTTAATCTGAAATTTATTTTTTTATGTGTGTAACAAGAGCTTCACGCAACGACAATGACAATATGTCTTTTGTTACAGTTTCTCAGAAATTATTAAACGTAAATACTCAAGATTTTTTCTGTATATTAAATAAACCTTTATCTTTATACTTAAGGAAAATTTTAATAATAAATTATTCGGTTACTTTTTTTTAAAAAAAGGTAAGTTTTGTATAACATAATTAGGAATTTTTAAAAAAAAATTAATTTTTAGTTACGACATGTGTTTTTTAGCTAAATGCTTTAGAAATATTTCAAAAAATGTCACCTCAGCATACACAAGTATATATGCATGCATGCAGTAGATTTTGATATTGCAAACAATTTTAAAAATAAAATTTTTAGAAAACAGTAATTTTTGTAAAAAATCTTACCTTGTCAAAGTAAGTGTGCTGTTCAAAGTAGTAATCTTCGTTTGGTACTCCACACACACACAAATATTATATTTTATTATCCATTAGTTTATGATAAAAATTCAAAACACTCCAACCATTTAACTACAAATTTCGCTCCAAAATTTAGCAGTTAAATTTGCAGTTATAATCAGGGCTTCGAACCATAATTTTTTTTGTTCCGGTTTTCGTTCCGGTTCAACTAAAAAATTAATATCGGTTCAGTTCCGGTTTTCGTTCCGACCAAAATAACGGTTTTTCCGGTTTTCGGTTCAGTTCCGGTTCGAAGCCCTGGCCAGCCCGATTCATTTGGGGGCGGAGTGATGGATGATGACATCAATGATTGACGTAAAAATCGCCTAATGAAATACTACTATTACGAAACATTTGAATCACCGCCATTACCAAACACCCATTTGATGCGCAGAAGATTTGATAGGTGCTTCATGCTACGTCACTTAGGGCCTCTCCTGTCTATTTACTCCTCACTGATCTAAACAGTCTATACAAACATCCGTGGATGATCGCATGCTGAGATGTGAAAAATAAAATATAACTCTGACTGATATTTTTCTTTAAAAAAAATCATCTATACTTCCGGTTTATTCAATTGAATTACATGTACCTTCTACAAGTAGTTTCATACGAAACTGAAACAGAAAAGTACTAAAGAGCATCAAAACAGGAAATCGAGAAGGAATATACATGTAATGATGGTAATTATACAGTTGACGAAAAATTAGAAAATATTGATAAGTTGGTTACAGTAACAAAATGTTTGAAGATATATCGAGCCGAAATAAACCAATATATATTTTTCGGTTCAATTCCGGTTTTCGTTCCGACCAAAATAACGATTTTTTCCGGTTTTCGGTTTAGTTCCGGTTCGAAGCCCTGGTTATAATGTTATCTAAAGTTATTTGCATATGAATAAATAAACAGATTCTGCAATTGTTTCAGGATATTTAAAAGGCAAATATCTGTCAACCGTGAGCGTGGCATGTTAGCTGATGATGTTTTAAAAGTCATTTTGACATATAGTTCTAATTCAAAAAATGGTATAAGTGTTATATCCGTAGAAAGGTCATGAATTGGAGATTTCAGAAATATCAAAAACTCAAAATTGATTTCTGAAGATTTTAGCCTACTGATTTCCCTTAACTTACTGGTGAGGCCATCTTTTTTTCAAATGTCGAAAACTTATTTGTACTCCTTATAGTAATATGGAAATGAGGAATTAACAATCTGTTTATGATTTTTTACTGTAGAAAAAAATAAGACGCAACCCACGCAACGAAATGTGGCTGTAGTTGCCGAGTTCTAGCTCTGAGGTCACGGCTATTGCACGTTAAAACTGTCGATGATAAAAGTTCTCCAATTAGTGTGGTGTGGCAGCTCTGAGAGGAGGAAGCAGCTCATGTTTCATCCTCGTCACTTGGCCACGGTTCAAACTTACGAGGTCCGTCTCCAATAATCCTCGAGTAGCTTCAGAGTGCGATTTTAATGAGCACTCACTCACTATACAATGAAGAGTGATTAGCGCAATGTGAGGTAGTCCCCTTTCTGCATGGAAAATTCCCTTAGATGTTTCCCTTTAGCCGCATTTGGCATCTGCCGTTCTATTGTTCCCCCAAATCACACGGCTCTTACTTCAAAAACTATTGTTATCACAACATGAATAACATTCAGCCTTGGGCAATACTAGTGCATTTATTGACTAAAATGAGTTGTTCTTAAATGATTTCTAAAAATTAAAGGACTGAATTATGTGCGCTATTTACAGAATTTCTCTCAAACAATACATTTCTCATATTTTATAAAAATCTTCCCTAACTCGTAAATATTGTATGAAAATGCAATCAGAAGCATTATCATCGAGTTGATATTGGTAACCATTTAGAAAGACAATAGAAGGGAATTATTAAGAATTCAATCCTAGTCTCTTATTGACACTTTTTAAAATGACAAATCGCTGGGGTGTCTTTAAAAATCTTTTTATTATTCATTAACATTGACTTTTACACTGAACTCATAGAGAGCGGATTAATTTTAAGAAAGGAAGGAAAGGAGCATATTTTCTAATTATATATATATATATATATATATATACTGGTGTCCAAAAGTTAAGCATAATTGATAATTATATGAATGAAGAAGGAACTGTAAACCAGAATGGCTGGAAACGTGATATGCGAGTGTAAAATGGTTATAAAATAAGGAAGCAAATCAAAAGAATGATAATAATTACTTTTATTGTCCAAAGTAGCAGTTTGAAAGAAAACTGAGCATAATAGGGATTCACACTTTAAAGGAAAAAAGGAAAGAAAACATTCTATAAAATACTGATGCTGCAGTTTAGTAAGGCGTGGGTCACCTCTGACAGCCAGGCACGCTGCACAGCGATTTACCATACCTGCTATGAGATGATGAATATGAATAAGTTGTGGGCCCAAACGGTTCCAAGTTTCTTGGAGAGCTCTCTTCAGTTTTGTAACAGAGCTTGGTGGGTGCGAAAGGGCTGCAATTTGTCTCCCGAGCATATCCCATACATGCTCGATAGGATTTAAATCAGGGGAGTTCGCAGATCACGACATGCGCTGGATGTTTTCTGCTTCAAGGAAGTCATCAATCAGCACCGCTCGGTGGCATGGCTCATTATCATCCATGAATATGAAGTCAGGACCGACAGCACCTCGAAACAAGCGAACATAAGGCTCAAGAACTTCGTCTCTGTATCTTTGAGCAGTCACAGACCCCGTGTCAAAGAAATGGAGGTCTGTGCGGCCGTCCATCATGATGCCTGCCATTACTCCCCTTGATGGAAAATGATGTCTTTCCGTTATGTTTCTTGGTTCAAAACGTGTTCCACGTTCTCTCCATATCGTTACCCGCCGAGAATCACTACTCAGACTAAACCGGGACTTGTCACTGAACATCACATTGGCCCACTCTCCCACACTCCAAAGTTGATGTTTCAAACTCCAATTCAAACGAGCGCGTTTATGCGCAGACGTGAGGGGTATGCAAACTGCTGGTCTTCTGGCATACAGGCCAGCGTGATTGAGTCTCCTGTAAACAGTTTGTCTTGAAATTCGTATTCCTGTGGCGACTGTGAGCGCCGAACCCAGTGCTCTGGCAGTACTGCCCCTCTGACGTCGCGCACTTATTACCAGATATCGGTCTTGGTGAGGGGTTGTGACTCTTGGTCGACCTGATACTGGTTGTCGGGTAACATCTCCCATTCTTTGAAACCTCTGCCACAGTCTTGAGATCACAGACTGGTCCACATTCAGAATTCGAGACACTTCGGTTTGTGATCGTGAGGATTCCAGCATTCCAACGATTCTTCCTTTCGTAAACATGTCCAATTGGCGTCTTTGTGCCATCATTCACCTTGTTTGATGGTTAACAACGTTCCTTCGCACAGCAGTTGCACGAAATTTGTCTGAACTGCCTATGCTGCGTGAATCGGTTTCTCCGCGTTCCGACATGCGCCGGTGTTTCGCGCAGGACGTAGTCGACTGAAAAGTTTTGCATAAACCCAATGCTTCTTCTTCACCCAATTAATATCCGCAAGAAATTTGGAATAATTTTACGAATATTTACTCAATGTTTTTCGCATTTTACGATTTATGCTTAACTTTTGGACACCAGTGTATATATATATATATAATAATTCCCAGCAATATATAATCCTTTTAAATATCTTTTAATTGTCAATGGTCCATCCCTTCAGGACCAACGTTTTAGTAATAGCTTAGCCAGTCGCCTAACGAGAGTATTTTAAACTACATCTAGCTATCCACTCAGATCATGTGATTTGAGCCGCCTATAAAAACTGAGATTCCTGGAGACCCGCTCTTCTTTCGCTTCTGTATTTGTCTGCTTCAACATGTAGCTGGCTGCAGCTTGGTTTGTGTTGTGTGTGTATGTTTCTTTGTGATTCCGTCTATCTGTGTGTCTTCATGTTCAGTGTACAATAAACAAGAATAACTAATATCAAGACTGCCTCCTCAATAATATTGAATGTGCAACATCAACCATCATAAATAGTAACCTTATGAAGAAATACTATTCCAACGGCCACGTCTATATTATATATATATATATATTATAAAATGCATCTATATTTTTCTCAGGTGTCAACAAATGTGCATGGTAATATCCAATGGTTTCAAAAGCCAATAAATTTTCGAAAAAATTCCTCGATTTTCATTATTGAAGAACCCTTTCCATATTTATATATATATTTATCTTGTTCAAATTTTCAATCGTTAATAAAATACTTTCTATTCATCCAATCAAGTTCAAATAAATTTTTATAAACTTGTACTGGATGACACTTGATGTTAATACAGTTTTTCAAATATTAATTAATGAATTACCGATTTTCGACACCAACTTAGATTCATCTCCATTGTTGTAACAATGTAACTGTTAAAACAGTGACAAAAGTTGTCGTCGAAAACCTGTTTTTCAGCCAAACTGGATGTACATTGTTGCAACATTGCAGACAAATCATGCTCTTTTTTTAAATTCTTACTATTAGTTCAATCTCTCCCTATATATATATTTCCATCTTGCTCAAATTTTCAGTCGTTAATAAAATACTTTCTATTCATCCATTCAAAGTAGGAATTGCCTTAAAAAGAATTTTTTTATATTACTTGTTTTTACATGACTCTCTGTTGGAAAGTTTGTTTTTTTTTGTACCTTACTATATAGTATATTAGTAGCATATTTTTTTGAAAAAAATAGTTTTAAGTTTTGTTGTCAAAGTTCGTTTTTTTTAAAAATCTTTTTTAAAAAAGATTTATCAAGTAAATACTTTCTTATCATCACTTTATCACTCCCTCCTCATAACTATTGCTGAATTTAATTGATATAAATGGAACTCATGGATTATATGTGAAACTTAAATGGATTGCTATCCTTATATACCCTAACAGTGATCTTGTAGAAGATAGATCACTGTCTATTTAGACTAGATCTTTAAAGACTGAAATACGTTTTCATTTATAAGCTACAAAAAAAACCTCGCAATTCCTTAAACCTTTGAAAACAACGAAACGATTGCTGTAGTTATTTTAGTGATAAATTACAAATCCCCACTACTTTTAATTGATGATAACAAGAAATATCAAAAGCTAATGTTTATGTGTGTGTGTTTTTTTTAATTCTATATTTTATTATTAAACACCTTAACCAGTTTGCCCGTAGTCTGCACGGGCACCGATACTTTCTTCTTTCTATTTTTGATATACATATATTTTTAATTCTTATAGTAGATTATTTGCTAGAGTTTTTTTTTTAAGAGAAGCAATTGGTTCGTTTTACTGAAATGCTTATCATCTGGGATTTTCTTCGTGGTGAAAGCGAAAAATTTTCTTTGAAGGCAGGATTTTAGATTCTTGAAAAGGTTCGATAAAGAACAGGGATTGGTAAAGCAATGTGTAATTTGTTGCTTAAGAAGAAATGAAAGTGGAAAGATTATCTAAAAAAGTCAATATTATCTTTGTCCCCATTGCAATGTAAGACTTTATTGCACTATGTTTCAAATTGCGTTGCATGCACATATGCACAGTTACACCAAATCCTCAACCGTTTGAAAAAAAAGTACGGACATGAAATTTGTTTGTAAATATGAGAGATAAATTCTTTTAAGATGTATGAAACACTCTTCATAGCTAGCAGAGTGTACTTATAAAGAGCAAACATTTTTAGGGGGAGAGGGGGATTTGTTTTCCAAAATTATAAAAAGGAAGAAAAAAAATAGTGTAAAAACTTTAGAACCGAAAATTAAAATAAAATTCTTCCCTTTTCGCATTATCTTATATATTAAGCTTATTTATATGTAATAAAAAATGTGCCTTTTTTTGAACGTTTTAGGTCAAAAATTGACCGCTTAAGTCAGGGGTACTCAAGTTTTTTTTCTCCCCGGGCCGCATACATATGTCAGCCATTTCACGAGGGCAGCATACATATGTTAGCTATTTCACGCAGGCCACAACATGAGGATGAACGGGGGAGGGGGAGAGAAATGCTTTAAGACCATTGGAAACTTAAAATACGGAAAATTGATCCAAATATTATAACTCCTGTTTTGCTCTTTTTAATTGTTATTTTTTGCATATATATTTTTAATTTTTGTCACTAATACTAAATTAAAATATTTAAGGAACACTCCTTCACAATTTTTGCATTAGTAAACGGTTTCATATGTGATTACCAATAACATAACAAACTTCTTAGGATGTCTTTGTTACTACTGTGACGTTACCACTGACAAAACATTTAGTTGCTGTTGCAAAGAATATTCAGTAAAGCCTACTCAACACCTCTTGAAACAGGAAAATTGTAATCGAATATTTATTGGTATTTTTTAAATACAGCACTTTCGTGACAAATCAAACAAACACTGATCCAAGTTGCGACGCATCTATACGGTCTTAAACTAACAGTCTCTATTTTTCTTAAAAGTTTTATTTATTTCAACCAATCTCCACCGGGAGCCAAAGCGTGATTTATGCAAATGAGATATTTTATATAAGTTCGGGTTTCGCGAGTTAAAGTAGTAAAGTGAGAGAGAGAGAGAGTAGTAAAGTGAAGAGTTAGATTTTTGAAGTAAAATGAATTGAAGCATCGATAAATCAACACGCAGTTGTTGACAGATTTAGTGAGTAGTGACGCGACGAGCTAAGCGGAAGAGCTGAAGATTGAAATTGGAAAGTCGAGTGTGGCACCTAGCCTTTATCCGATCCAGTCAGCATTAAGTTATTCAACACGACGGACCTGCCGAAGTACCAGAATAAGGTTAGTGATTTAGAAACTTGTGAATACGTGTACGTGTGTTAGCTGTAATTGTACGTGCTGATCTTTCGTGGATTCAGTTCCGATTCCGTAGTTCCGCTAATAGTAACGCCTTCTCATACTCCACTGTGTTTTATTGTTCTTTAATTTGAATCGTGTGTGTGTAACTTTCCTTGATTGAGAGGTATCAATAAATATAGTGATTTGTAATGATGTCTCTTGAATTCGTTAATCCGCCTACACGTCCAGAAACAAGTAACGGTAGACGGGGAGAAGACAATCTTAGGGGAGGTTATATGTCACGACAAAGTTTGTTTTTCACTACAAAAAAGTCAACCTCCAAATCGTTCGAATATTTCTCGCTTGCAAGGTATGAAAGATTGTTCAAAATTAGCTCCACCCATAAAATTGTTGCTACCTGTTACCACTAACTGTAACGGTTACAAATAGAAAAAGAATGTCAATTCGCAGCCTTACGACATCGTCAGCAAAAAAGCAAAATTGATATATTTTATTTCCTCTCAAAGAATTTCCCACAAACCTTTTTTCATTGTCTTAAATAAAAGAACTTCTCAGAACAATGGATCATGACCGGGCCTCTTAAAAAGGCGCGGTAGGCCGCAGGTTGAGTATCACTGGCTTAAGGTGTTAGTTTAGAAAAGTTTAGATGTTATTTATACATTATATTATACCTCGATTTCAAATTTCTAATAAGAAAAATTATCGTTATCATCATTTTTCTTATTTAGTACCTTAGTCTCTTAATTATTAGAAAATAACAACTAATTTCCTGAAAACTCCGTCAAAAAATAAGAGAGAAAAATTGAGAGGATGCACATTGACCACATACTAATACTACTTCACGTCTACCTTATATTGCAAAGAATCAGTGGCGTATACAGACCTCTCTTATGGGGAAAGGAAGCTTACATTCCACAAAACACGTAGCCGAAACAGCTGAATGGGGTAATCTCTATGTTAAAAAATTCGTTGATTTACAAGGGGGTTGAACCCCGAACACCCCCCACGGAAAAGAACTTAATACTTTTGACATATGCTTAGTAAAATGTATTTTTCGTTAACCAGGAATAGATGGATGGTTCAGTACTTTGTAGTAAGTTATCAGTACCCAAACGTGAAATTGTATTGCAGTACTAATAAAATAAAATATATAAAAAATCCTTCCTAACACAGAATTTTTAGATTACTCTGATATTAATTTGAATATTAACAATTTGTATTATCGAATTTAATGCATCCATAGAGTATTAACACCTTAACTGGATTGCTCGTACAACGTACGGGCTACTTACAGCTGGCCACAACCGGTTTGCCCGTACGGTGTACGGTCACTGATATTTTCTTCTTTCTTATTTTGATTTGAACATATTTTTAATTCTTATATCGAGATTTTTAGTGCCGGTGTATTTTTAAGACACGTAAATACAGTTTGTCCATGGTACTGAAACACCTCTCCTCAGGGATTTTCTTTGTGGTGAAAGCCGGAATATTTCATTAAAGGCAGGAATTTAGATTCTTGAAAATATTCGATAAAGAAATTTCCTTTCTATAAATGCTGTTGGATTATTATTTTTGTTTGCTACTATTTATTCATTGTTCAAATTAAATAATTAATTAATATTTTTTTAAAAACTGTATTAACATCAAGTGTCATCCACTACAAGTTTTAAAAAATTTATTTGAACTTGAATGGATGAATAGAAAGTATGTTTATTAACGATTGAAAACTTGAACAAGATATATATGTATGTAGGGAAAGTGTGAACAAAGAGTAGAGAAATTTTAAAAAAACAGTGTGAAAACCTTAAATTTGAAAATTAAAAAAAATTCCTGCATTTTCCCATTTTGTTAAGTATTATGCTTAGTTATATGCAATAAAAAAATTTGCCTTTTTTGGAACATTTTGGGCAAAAAATTGATTGCTTAAAGGCCACACAAGACACTCATGGAGAACATATGTTTCCCTCCAACGGCATAGCTGAATAAAAAGTAAATGTTCATGTTTTAATATAAACTCGCGTAAAATTTCAATGGTAGTATTACCTAATTCTGATTTTTCACACGATAGATACGTTCCCGAAGAATACGTGAACATTATATGTTGCATTTAGGGAAATATTGATGATCGATTCCAGTCAAGAAATCATCAAAAATAATACAATACATCATGTGTTTTCACGTTAACTTCTTGAGCAATTCATTACATTAAGATGGTAAAAAAAAATCTTATAGTAAATTTGTACAAAGTTAATGTAAAATTGTAATTGTAAAACTGTACAAAGTAAATTATTGTTCGAAAAGTGATAAAAAGTATGTAACTATTACATGAACACAAAATTTGGGCAAAATAATTTGATTTACGCATAGAAAAGATTTTATTCATAGTCATTTTCTAAAAGTAAGCGCATACGTTTGCAATATTACCGCTACTTCGAGAAATGTCTTGGCTATCGTCTTCACGCTCCATTGTTGAAGTTCTTGCTGAAATTTCTTGAACAAAATTAGCATTAGTTTTTTGTGATGTCGATGTATCAATGGATTTTAAAAGGAATTCAATAATTAATCGCCGTATTTGCGTTTTGGTTAGGCCACTACATAATTCCGTACTGAGGTTATAAAATAAGGGAATAACTCAAAAATGGAAATCGCGTTATATTCCTCGTCTCCAATGTTGCAATTATAAAAATAAAAGTACAGCAAAATTTTCTTCTTAAAATTTGGGTTGTGGTTATGTTAAATCTAAATAAGCCATATAAAAAAAGAGAATTGTTATTTTTCCAAATTTGTGTTAAATCAAAATCGTGTAAAAGATGCTCGTGTAAAAACAGAATTAAATATATTATTTTTTACTAAGTAGTGCAATTTGTGTAACATAGGTGTCTGCAGACTCTCATAACTTCGTGAAATAAGCGTGAACTATCTGGTTCCGTAGAACCATATACAATTACTTACACATTTTTTAAAAACTGAAAATACTAAAGTAAATTTTTACAATAGTCTTGAAATAATTTGAGCGTGGTTAGATATTACAAGCCTGGGCCAATTAATCGTTGTGGAATATTTAGTGTGACATTGATCTAATACGATCTAGCTACTATCGTATCAATGATACGAGGCTCCCATGCTACAGAGGCCAAAACATATGTAATATTCTGTCACTTTCAAATAAGTGTCTTATTTCTTTTCCAAAAAAAAGAGGCCCCGTGGAATTTTGATATAAGGTCCACTCAGGTCCAGTGAACGCAAACGAACCCAAAGTTTCACGTGAAGTAAATTTTCACCTACAAGGGAGACATTGACATCTCTTAGACGACCCCTTAATATTCTTGGTGTTTATTGATCGCCATCTCGCGACCATTAGGCATGTCGTTCTTGACAAGTGACAACAGGGCCGTTATGAATGCGGTTTCTACGGAATTCCATTTCTCTACACATCCCCGCCGTGTAGATATAAAAGCGTTGCAGGACTTGGCCAATCATCGGCGACACAGTTTTGATGCTCGGCACAAGACGGGGAAATTGCTAACGGGAGTTTTAATTGTTATCGTGTTCTATCCGGGAACATTTTAGACAAGTTTAGTTAGAGTTTATGCGGGGCCCGAGTGGAATACTCAATCCTTCGTTAATTTCCAGCGGATTTCTGGCGGAATATTACCATATTGCCACCATTCAATGCGCTGGTGGCGGGTGCGATCGCAATTTGAGGTGGAATTTATTTGTTTAAAGCTATTAAATGTTCGGCGGGCTTATAGAATTGCGGGGAATAATAAGGGGGATATTGTCTCGACTTTGTGATTTGTTTTCTCGGTGGGGTTTTCATTCAGGGCGATGAGTTTTGAAATATAGATATGGAATTTAAAATGGGCTCAAAAGGTGATCTTTTAAAATAGTTATTATTCCACACAAGCATTGTTTGGCTCTTTATGTATTACCTAGTTCACGCTAGCGAATGTATTGATGGATTTTGTGTTGATAAAATATAAAGACTAGGTTGCGTACACCCGTTCTTCGTACGGATGAATTGAAAAATTAAATAATACAAATGGTTGGATAAAGAAGTTTTTAATGAGTTAATTTTACGTGAATTGCAATTTAAACAAAAAAAAAATCTTATTGCATATCTCAGCTGAACAAAAAAACATAGTTGTTAAATTTTAAGTCTGAAGGTCTAAAAACTGATAAAAAGGATTTTTTTTATTTATAAAGCCCCTTAACTCTCTTGTGGGCCGATTTTTGAAAACACCTTCCTAAGCTGATCTCTGCTCAGCAAAAGTAACACATTGTTACAAATTTTGTGTAATGAACGCTTAAAATAGTGCAAATAAGGGATATGGATGTGTAATATACTAATATTACTTTCTGTTATATTTGTTTTAAGTTAAAATTATAATAGTATTCGCAAGCAACACCGTTTCCTACATTATAATGGCAATTCAATGGAAACATAGCGAAGTGTTGATGATAGAGCCAAATTGGCATCATTTTGGGAGACTATATTGGCAACTTGGCGATGGATTGAACGGTGCAGAAGTTTAAATGCTGTAGAGCCTCCTGGTGGAGAGTTGCAACAAAGAGGATAGCACAAAAACCTTCTCCACAAAAGAAATACAAATACAAGCCAATTTTCATAGTGATCGGTTGAACGGTGTTGGAGTGAAGCGATTTCATATGTACAAACATCAATTTATATATATTTAGATATTAATACAATAGATGAAAGGTGATGAACCATTTTACAATTAGAGGCCACAGTTTAGTTATGCAGTAGTAAAGAGGCGTCTTTTAGACGAAAGCACTAAAAAACCCTTTTTTATGATGTTTTTCATTTTTCAGCTTTTGGAATGTAGTTTGTTCAGATTCGCTTCTAAATCGAATAATTTAGAAGCGAATGTGTCAGTGATTATTTGTATTCAAGTTTTTTTAAAGTAAATAAAATTTTATCCCACAAAACAACGCACCATTTTTTTTTCTTTCATAGACTAACTAACATAACTTACTCCCAAACTAAATTAGTGATTGTGATAGCCTAGTAGTCATGATCAGGGACTCGTGTTCGGCGTGTCATGAGTTTGAGACCTAAAGTCACTAGAGCATTGTAGAGAGGCTGATACACGCTAATTATGTCGAGACTCAAAGTCCTCTTGTCTGTGTGGCGTGGAAGTTCGTAGAGGACTTTCCAGCATACGTTCGTCCACGTCACCCGAGCATTGCTCAAAATTCTGAAGTCTGTCACCAATTAATGGCCTCCGTGTTCTTTTGTGGTGCAACTTCAATAAACACTCACCCACTCTACATTAGCTGTTCTATTTTCTTTTCTTTTTTTTAAGCAATTTGAGATAATGGGTGAAAAAATATTCAATAATATCTTAAAAAAGCATATACTTGATGTAATGTCTCTCAGTTACTTTCTTAATAAGTTTTTTAACGCTGTGCTTCGCGTTAACAGCCAACAGAATCATCTCGCTTCTCAATGCAATCAGAAATCAGACCAAACACAATCCATCTCTCTCTCTCTCTCGTGTTCAACAAAAAATCTCTACAACCTAATTTTTCTTGGTACCGTAAACAAAGTCCTGTCGTTGGACTAAAACAAAGGAACTTGCTTTCCTTGACACCAAATTCAGTTCAGCGCCCTCACACTCCAAAACTAAGGGACTATCCTGACCCCTCAACATCTTCCTTGAAGGTCAACCACCTTATCCCTAAAAAACAGTAACCCATCCCCGAAGACTGCAGAATTGCGCCAATATTCCATAATCTACCGCCAACAATAGCCAGACAATACATTTATAATAATACATAACACCGTGCTTTAATTAAAACAACAGTTTAAAGTATTGCAATAACAACTGCATGATTACTAGTACGGTAGAAGCACTATAAGTAATAACCATCTTCTTATAACATTTTTTCTTTAGGAAAAATGAAAGAGAGGCAACATATGTCCGGCAGTAATGCCGTTTTGCATTAGGTAGTTTTCTATCATTTAAAATACACAATTGGTTATGACTACCAAAGGTCACTGTGAAACACATATATATCGTTCTTTTGTTGTTTAATTCTACAAATTTTCAAATTGATATTATCTAAATAAGTTAATATCAATGAAATATTAATCACATTAACTTGTTTTCAACTGGTTTATAATCTTCTATTACATCAAATAAATTCCCAGTATCAATCTCATTCAAATCGTCTTTTTCCCTACACTATTGAAACGAGCTGCAGATCACAGAATATTACTGAAAAAGTTCGTACTATATAATAATTCCCTTTCATAAATTCTATATTTAATCAGTTACAGAAGCAGTTATCAACTAAGCATTACAGCAAACGATTTATATATTCAGATTTATTATTATATTTAAATAATTATGGTTCCCAAACGATTTATAGGATAATATAAAATAAATGTGCCGAAAAAGTATTTTAGAAGAATTATTTAATTAAGTGTACGTTTAGTTTTCGAAATAACTTTACGTTCGTCTACTTTTTTCGCATCAGGACATGAAAGAAAATAATTTATTTCTTTATCATTACTTTAAAAGTCATCGGGAAGGCACAGGTTTTTTTATCTGAAGCCTAAAATAAATGTTCCATTGCTATGCATTATGAACAGATTCTGATAATATATCCGACAATTATATATTTTAGAGTGACTTTTTTTTATGCAGTTGCGGTTTTAAACTTTAAATATTGTATTGCATATTTGTGGAAATTAAAATTGTTTTCAATACAGGGGTAAAATAAATAAAAAAATATTACAATATATATAAATATTAAACCATTTTTGAAATAAATATATAAATAAATATTTAATTCTTCAAGTTAGGATTACTTTAAAGTCATTTTGAAATACCTTTATGTAGAAAAACTTCTTTCAATGTATTTAAGACATTTTTAAAAATATAAAAATGGGGGTGTTCCTTCGTTGCAGGCTTTACTATACCTACTTCAAACAAAATTATTTAAGTAAATACTGCACTCAAAATAAATATAAAATTTTAAGTTGAATATGATTGAAATAATTAACAAGACTTTGAAATGTTTTTTTTTAAATTCTGATTTAAAGTGTTTCTCTGAAAAAAATACATTTCCTATTAAAGGGCAAAAATTTCCTGTAAAATTTCACGTAAGTATAACAGAAAATTTTTGCTTGCAAATTTTTAAACAGAAAACATGATTCCTTATTGAATTCCATTTCATATGTAAATTACATGTTTTAAACGATCATTATAATATTTATTGCATTTATATTAATCAAATATTTAATATTATCTGGTAATTCATCAAGTATTTACATAATCAGAAACATTAAATTAGCTTTTTTTTAAAGGTGTAGAACCTTTTTTTTTAAAAAAAATTAATTCAATCATTAAATTTTCACTAAGCGAATTCTTAAAATAAAGTTATTTATTCATAAAATATTATTCATACTTAATTAAATATTAATTTCTATAATTGCTGCTTTCTTCATCTTTCTTCATGAGAAAAAGTATAAGCTATTTTAGATAATTTATTCTGTATTAATTAAGCGTATTAAAATATAATCATTTAAATTATTAAAAATGAATGATTATTTTTATCTTTTTAAATATAAAATACTTAATGTTTTATAAAATAAAATGTCTCTTAACTCTGTGATATTTAATTCGCCTTATATATGAGAATTTTTTTTAATAGCTGAAGTATATTTTAATAACTTCAAATAACAAATTTGAAGTGTTTTTATTTAAAACAAAAAAGTCGCTTCTTCTCTAACAGTTAGAAGAATTTATTTAAATGGACGAATTATAGAATAAACTTATATAATTGAACAGAATAATTTTCTAACAGAAAAATAATACCTCTTAAACCTAGAAAACTTAACTATTCTTTTCAAGATTTCCAAACAAAAAGAACTCTAACAGAATTTTAAGCAATCATTTCTAGTCTTCATTAATTTACATTTTAATTTGAAGTTATTAATTTAAGATTAAAAAAAACATATCAGACCACACACAGAAGTTGAATTAAACTTTAGCATTTAGAATTCTATTTTCCTATTCTACAAACGATTTCAAAAGAACCATTTAAAAGTTTTTGTGTTCACCGCTTAAAAATGAGGCATTTCATTGATAAAAATTCATTGTTTCTGAAAGACAAATCTCCAAATTACGAGTGTGTCCAAATACAATTCGAGTGCTGTTTTAAAATAATGCAGAATCCCTCCTTCTCTAGTCTGGCTAATATTCCAAAAAGTTCCTCCGTTCTTTCTTCTACATTTTATTTAATGAGTTATTTATTCAAAGTAGCTATGCTTGATTGGAGCGAAAGAGCGAAGGGGAAAAAAATCACCGAACAGAGAAACTGTAAATACGCTATTTGAATGTTTAAGAAAACTTTAGTTTAAAGCAGAAAAGAATTTCTTTTTCTTCTTTTAAAAATTCTAGAAGAGGAAGATTTAGAAATCGAAGTCTTATCCCCAGATACCCTGCTTCGATGGAAGATATAGTGAAGTACGTTCGAAAAGTCATTATTTACTTACAATACTGGCTTCAACCAGTAATTTTTAAAGTTACTCTTTTGAAAAAAGGGAACATTCTTTGAGAGAAATGGTTCTATTTTAGCGATGTAGCGTTTTAAATCTTAATAGCGTTGGAGATTATTTTTTGGAAAAATAATGCACTTCGAATTAAATTTTAGTATAAAGTGTTTCGAATAAAAGTTGGATTTGTAAATAATTATTTCGATCCATTTCAGCTCTGCGTGTACAGAAAAATACCAAAATCTCTATTATTTAAATTTTTGATGCAGTATTCTAATGTGACTAAACTTACATTGACAATTCAGAGTTAGAAAAAAATATTTTTGCATTAATATTATTGCCATTAATATTAAACAATAAATTCAAGACTGAAACCTTTTTATACATATAAAAATGCTTTTGTTTCAATATATTAACAAAAATAAACTATAAAAAATCTATTTTATCTTATCTTAATTATATGATACAGACGATATTCATCAAGAACGAGAATATTGTTATACTGTCTGCGTTTATTTATTTATTTGGTGGAATGGCAACACACAAAAAAGATTTTTGTCTTAGAGCATTATATTAATTTTAGTTTTGTTCCAAAAAGTTGATTTTAAGAAATGAGAAAAAGAATACTGAGTTATTCTTATGTAAATAGAAACTTTTTTTTGTAAATATAATCTATCTCATAATTATAATTTTTTTATGTATTTTTTATTTGCAAACTTAAAAATTAAACTATATTTCGTTTGGATTTTAGGTTTGGAGATTCATTTAATGGCATCCATTCATAAATATTTTCTGTTGAAAGCCAAGAAATTTGGTGGTTGTTTTGGATGTCTTAGAATAGAGAACATTTACATCTTAATATACTGTTTGCTTATTTTGGATCAAACTTTTTTCCTGTATCTTATGAACCTACACTTTAAAATTCAAATGGAGTCATAATTGCATGTGTTAAAATAAAAAAATTGAGACTATGAAGGGAATGTGTGATTAAATTTAAGGAAGAAATATGATGAAAAAGTGTTAAATTTACATATATTTATATTAATATTAGAGAATTTTTCGATCAAAAATGGACAGTAACAGCTTTAGAATTGTCTCCATTTAAAGTTAAATACTAGAAACAACTTTTAAAGCATTTTTAGAAAGCATTATTTATTTTTTTAAACTTAAAACATTTTTATTTTAAATAAAAATATAAAATGTCGATTTAACTATCTTATTCAGAATATCATATTTTATTTATTGAAATGACGATTTCCATATAATTCGATCAAGTTCTTTTACCCAATATTAAATATTTTTCATTCTTTCTATCTTACGATTTAATGCCCGTTAAGTTTTTTCTTATTTTGCTTTTGTTTTAGCAAAAAATTGTATGTTTTGAGCAGTGCTTCTCAAACTTTCAATATTTGCGACCCAATAATCTATAAAAATGTTCAACGCCCCCCTCCATACAATAAAAATGAATTTAATTAAATAATACTATACTTTAATGTTAAGCCTTCAACACGACTGTAATCTCTTTAATGCCACCGGTGTATATTAACGTCTCACTCAACCAGTGCACTGATTGCCCGGACGTATATATACGTCTTTCAGAAATATGACCTTTCTGTGAACTGCTCTCCATAAAATTATTTCAAAGGCTTTGGAATGCAATAAAATCATTATGACAGTGTTTGTGAAGGATTGGGCATTGGGGAGATCGCGTAATTTTTTAATCCACATTTGAGGTACTAATTACAGACCGTACAAATTATCAAGGTAAGTGCTAATTTTTGCTTGCAATTTTATATATGGGAAGCCCATGGGAGCAATTAATAAACTTGCTCTTTACTTAGTATAGTTAAATTAATTATTAAATACATTGTGCAGTACTTATATATTTTTAAGTGTCTTATATCAGTGTAAATGTGTATTATATTTTTTATTATGTCTGAATGTATTTTGTTTGTTTACTTTTAGTAAAAATTAATACTTTTTTAAATAATCTTTTGTTTTTGACTTTCCAATATGCTCGCGCCTCCTTGCAGGGTTATCACACCTTCCAAGGGGGGCGCGCCCCACAGTTTTAGAAACACTGGTTTTGAAGAATATGTAAAAATGCGCGATAAAAGAGAATGCGTAGTACTATTATACTTACGTAAAGCCTCAAAAAATTTATTTTAACCAAAAATCAATTGAGATACAAACTTAATATATGTTCTCTTATTCTTAAGACTTCTCTGCTCTCTCCGAGTGTTTCTTCACACTTTTAAAACCTTCAATGTAGTACTCGAAAGATTTTGTCAAAAATTATTGTTCCACCCCTTGAATGACGTCATTTGTGTAGTCAAATCCTCGATCCAACAATAGTTTTTTTTTTTATTTCTGAGATTAAGTAAAAGACACTTGAGCGAGATTGGGAAAATAGGGTAAAAATTTTAAAACTATGTTGCTTTGATTCCTCAACTGCACTTTAACATAAATAAGCAAGTGCATTGTCGGCAAGAAAACTGACTCCTCTGGGGCTCCACGCTGCTTCTGCATCAGAGTATTACGTGATTTGTTCAGCATTGAGCATCAATGAACACTAATGATGGTCGGACTCTTCTCCAGGTAATCTGTTACGGTAGCTACTCAACAGTCCCCAAAACAGACAACACAACGTTCCCTGTAGATTTCTAACCCTGAGTTTTCTAGGTGGGAAGGAGGGGAGTCGCTGTGTTTTCACTCACTCCTTTTCGTGGTCTCAGACTCATATCAATTGATCCAAGGTTAATTCATCGTAACCAGATGACTAAAAAAGTCCTCTTCGTCTTGCTCCAAAAGATTCAACATTTTTCTTGGCAAGTCTCAGTGTTTTCACTCACTCCTTTTCGTGGTCTCAGACTCATATCAATTGATCCAAGGTTAATTCATCGTAACCAGATGACTAAAAAAGTCCTCTTCGTCTTGCTCCGAAAGATTCAACATATTTCTTGGCAAGTCATCCCGTGTTTGCTTTTGAAAAGGAGTTAGTAGTCGGGAAACCCAACGTGTTGACACCTTTGAAATGTGTAGCTCTTCGTGAATAATTTCCATAGACTACCGTATCTAAAATCAATCTCATTGAATCGTCATCTGAATTGTTACCCGTTGATCTCTAATAGGAAAAAACCCTGCTCTTTCTTCAATCAGGCGACATTGTCCATGTACGAAATCGTTTGAGAAACACGTGACCAGTTTAATAACTCCTTTTCCTCTCTCAACAGTTTTATTTGATGAATTATATAAACAATTATCATTTCATCGTGTATTTAGTGGACACTGCAACATTTCAACTGAAGAAACTTAATCCCGCTGCTAGCTTCTACCTTAGCCATATTGCGGATTACTTCTATCTACAGCTTCCTGAAATCAGACAAATCCACATTAGTAGAAGTAATTTATAACATTATGTATATAAGGATTAATTAATATGCACACAGTAAATTTCATCCAAATATCTAGGTTACTTCTTAGTAAAAATTAAAACTTTACGACACCCTTACGTATATTATTTGAACATTTTATTATATGAAAATACATTCCGAATTGGTTGACATTACACTATTGTTATTGTTGAAAGCCTGCAATCAACAATACTAGTTTACGTCCACATAGCTGTGTACCTGAAAAAAAATCCAGAACTATTTGTTAGTAAGAAATAAAATCTTGTTAAGAGATCCCCATGCCATCGAAGATATAATCGAATACAGATTGACTAATGTAACACTTGGTGCAAATTTGAAAGATTTGGCTCCTTTGAAGTAAGTTCAAAGACCGGATGTATACAGGGAAATACTGGACCAAAGTGATATGCTCCTTTTCGCTGCATTTAAAGGCCAGTAAACTTCCAGAATGAATATCATAATGTCACTAAAAGAGTGGCGGGATAAGCCATGCAGCCATGTTTTTATCTTTTGTTTTGGAATACAGTTCGGTAAAATTCACAGAGGCTGGTGAAACCGATGATTCACACAAACCCCTTTTATCCTCTTGTTTTCAGTCTTTTGTCTGCAATATATGAGAATGGTATTTCTGTCGATGGATCTCTAGATCTCTAAAGACACATCCGTTTCAACTTATTTAAAATATCCGCTTCTCTTTCGCTGTGCCAATTAAATAAATACTGAATGATTGTCAGATAAAATACAGATTTTGTTCGTATCAGGAACTGTTAAAACTAAACTCAGATATTACTTCAACCACTTAACTGGTTTTCCCGTACACAGTACGAACTCCAGAAATCTGACCACAACCAGTTTGCCAGTACGCTGTACGGGAATTGATATTTTCTTCTTTCTATCTTTACTTCAACCACTTAACTGGTTTCCCCGTACACAGTACGAACTACAGAAAGCTGACCACAACCAGTCTGCCAGTACGCTGTATGGAATTGACATTTTCTTCTTTCTATCTTTACTTCAACGCTTAACTGGTTTTCCCGTACACAGTACGAACTACAGAAAGCTGACCACAACCATTTGCCAGTACGCTGTATGGAATTGATATTTTCTTCTTTCTATCTTTACTTCAACCGCTTAACTGGTTTTCCCGTACACAGTACGAACTACAGAAAGCTGACCACAACCAGTCTGCCAGTACGCTGTACGGGAATTGATATTTTCTTCTTTCTATCTTTACTTCAACCACTTAACTGGTTTTCCCGTACACAGTACGAACTACAGAAAGCTGACCACAACCAGTTTGCCAGTACGCTGCACGGGAATTGATATTTTCTTCTTTCTATCTTTACTTCAACCACTTAACTGGTTTTCCCGTACAGAGTACGAACTACAGAAAGCTGACCACAACCAGTCTGCCAGTACGCTGTACGGGAATTGATATTTTCTTCTTTCTATTTTTGATTTGCACAGATTTTTAATTCTTATAGTGACATTATTGGTGCTAGTGTGTTTTTGAGATAATCAGTTTGTTTGTGATGCTACTCATCCGGGATTTTCTTTGTGGCGAAGGCGGAATTTTTTTCCTTCTTTTTTTTGAAGACAGGATTTTAGATTCTTGAAAATATTCGATAAAGAATAGGGATCGGCAAGGCAATGTGCAATTTGTTTCTTGAGAAGAAATGGAAATGGAAATATAATCCAAAAAAGCCGATATTATCTCTGTCTCTATTGCAATTTAAGACTTACTATTACAGCATGCTTCAAATTGTATGTACATCACCCACACCAAATCCTCAACCGTTTGAAAAAGAGGTACGCACATGAAATTCTTTTTGTATGATAGAAATTCTTTTAAAATATATGAAAAATAGCGTGCAGAGAGTGTACTTATGAAAAGGAAACATTTTGGGTTTTTTGTGTTCCACACAATTAAAATAAAAAATAGTAAAAAAGTAATAAAATTCTTCATTCTGTTAAATATTAGGCTAAGTTATAAACAATAAAAAAATGTGCTCTCTCTTTTAAAAAAAAAACGTTTTGGGCAACAAAAAAAAATTTCACTGCTTAAGGGGTTAACATTTACTATCAAACTAACGAATACGTATTCCACCGATACTAAAAAAATTCGACTGTGAATATATAACTTTCTTAAATGATAATACAGATAGTTAACTCTGTGAATTGATTCCTCTTACGTATATGCATTGATATTCCACAAATTTTTTTCGATTCCCTTTACCAAATTATTTTAGCTCATCCAACTCATATTAATACTTTTTGATGAATAACATTTTGTTCAAAAAGTAATGGATATCATTATTTTTTATAATCTTTATTTCAGCCGCAATTGAGTGCTTAGTCTTTAAATTTATCTTTTACTAATCTTTATATTTATCTTCTTTAATATGTTTTTGTTTTTGATCTGCAATTATTTAATTAATATATAGAATATATTTAAATTCTGAGATTATTTTAACTACCAATTCCTATTTTATTTAATTAATACATTTATTTCACTTTTCATCGTCACTTTCTCATTATATTAACATTCATTAAAACAACTTTCTCTCAGCAAAATTTAATTTAATACATTTCTTTCAAATGTAGTCCTTCAAATATAATATTTTTCTCCATAATTGCATCTATTTAAACCAATGCCCTTTCTACTTACTTAAATTATTAATTAAATTTAATTTTATATTCCTCGAGTCATTTAAAGCTAATTGATTTTAATAAGAGATTTAATTAACAGAAGCATGAGTTTAACCAACAGCTTCAATTCATTAAAAGCAGCAAAAAATACAAATTTTCAAACATTAGTAAAATAAAATAATGTAAATTAATGCAATGAGATTAGAACGATTTTAATTAAGTAAGAAAAAATAATAAACTTTAAAATTCAAATCAAAATGAGCTACAAAGAATGGAACAAGAATTTAGGCTTAACATTAGGCTTAAGTTATAGAATCTGTTTTAATTAAAGGGAAAATTTATTTATTAAAATAAACATACTAAAAATGCAAATGTAATTTTAGTTTAAACAGCAGAACTCATTAGAATGATGGAAAGAGTAAATTAATTAAAATAAACAAACGCGTAATCACGCCAGAAAGATCATTAATAAGAAGCATTCATTAGTTTTAAATTGATATTTGCATTAAGGAAGTTAGAGCAATGGAAGAGTTCTTTATTAAATATGGAGAATTTTTAGAATATTCTAGTTTAAATTATCATTTTTTGAAACGTACCTTATTAAAATGAAATAGATTAAAAGATGCCGATTATTTTCCTAGAGCAAATTAAACAAAGAATTTTTCCTTTTTCAAAAATACGTTATTTTAAATTACTGTGGTTTTGGTACTGTTCCCAAAATTGTATAACATTTATCTTATATTTAATATAAATTGTCCTTTATCTCTTCACTTATTTATGTTTTTAAGAATAGCAATGTTCTTTACGTATAATCTATATTCTAAATAAGATTATGCTGACTTCAAGGGGAAAAAACCCAAAGCCCTCGTATATAGCTGAACAGTACGACGTTAATATTTACTCACTCACTCAGGAAGAAAACATTTTCTTTTTAAAAATATCTTGTAAATTTGAATTTTAAATAAAAAGAAAATGTAAAACTGTGTATATACTTGCATGTATGAGTATTAATTACGTGATTTTTTTCTCAACCAAATTGGTAATTATTTTGTTTTTATTGTTTCATTTTCCCCCAGGACTAAAAAGTAAAACATAATGTAATAATTCTTATTTTATTAAAGACTAGCTTATACCCACCATTTTCGCTGGATATTTCATAATGTTACATTATTGATATCTCTGTCCTAGCATTGTTCTTTCGATAGTACTCAATAACATTCTTATAGATCTTTAATCGTTATTTTAAAAAAGACGGGACTTGAATTTCTGAAATGGAAGTGTATTTATCTTTTAAGTACCCTCCCTCCCTTTGGGAGTAAATTTTTGCAAAACTTGTTATTAGCAGATCTTCACAGAAACGTGCTTTTTAAATTTAAAATCTGTAGGTCTATTAATTCAAAAACGCGAATTTTTCTCTGTAACTTCTTCACAGAGATTTCCACAAAGCGGATCTCTACTTAACAAAAGAAAGATGTCTGCCGAATTTCAAGTCGTCTAATATTTCCGTAGATCTTGTGTGATGAGTGAGTAGTCTGTTACCAGATATTCAAAATCAGTAATATGAATTTTGACGTTTCTTTCATTATACGCTTAGAAAGTATATTTATTTCTAGCTTTAGGTTCTCTTGTTAATATTTAAAGAAATAATATAATTTTTATACAGCGTAACATGTTTTTTGTAACTAGCCTAATTGAAAACTAATTTAACAAATAAAAGGAGTCCATGTAGTGAAGTATTAAAAATGAATATATAAGATACCTAATGAATGCCTTAAAATACTTCAAAACATGACTTTTAAAAATCATTAAAGCCTTGAAATAATATTTTATGAAAACAATTTTATTACTTTATACAGTCAACTCTCACTAATTCAAACCTTCGATAATACGAACCTCTCGCTAATTCGAAGTATATGCTCAGCTCCTAGAAAAACTCTTGATATTTCGAACTAAAACAATGCGTTTTGGTACACTCAATATTTCAAAGTAAAATCTGTAGCTGGCCCGACATCAACACGCTATAATTCGAAGTTTTCTCACATAACTCTCGAATACCCACTATCATGTAGAGCCCTGGGGCAAACAGGTTGGTGCTTACATGTTTCGTGTAGTATTGTCTCTGCGTATCTCCCCTGTAACATACCTCCTATGATGCCCATCTATCTGCTACGCCTTCTTTGGTTTTTTTTCGGTTCATCAGGGGAAAATACACTTTTACTCCTTTCTTTCTACAAGTGGACAATAGACCGGCCACACCTGTTGTCGGCTGTTCATGCAGTATTTTGCTTAACATGAGGCCTTGCTACAGATATGTTCAGAAAGGATTGTTGGCTATTGTGAAGAAGAGATGCGTAGGATTGTGTATTTTGCTTCTGACTGGCATGACGATTTATGACTCATTTGAGTAACTTATAGCATGTGTCACCAATTAGGACATGGGTTAGACTGGACCCTGCTTTCAAGAGCCAATAGTGTTGGGGACAGTGTCTGTAGGAACCGGGTGCGTAACGATTTTATTTCCAATTAGGAAAAGATATTTGGAGGGCATGAAAGAGAGGTTAAGAAAGACGGAGTGGAAAGTAAAAGGAGAGGAGCGATAGAGGAGAGCGATAAAAAAGAAAGAAATTGGTCGAGAATATTTTGGAAGACTGATTAGGCGAGAAGAGTCTACCCAACGTCGATACTGTGTATGTATTAATTTTAGATTCCAAATTTTAAATTTAAAAAAAAACTTTAAAATAATACTATACATACATACAAATTGTTGCTTTATTACATTTTCTCTTAGTGTATTTTGGGAGTTTTTTCCTACCCTCTTGATAATTCAAAGTTTTTCATTGGTCCCTTCAACTTTGAATTATCAAGACTCGAATGTATTAAAAATTCTGTTGTAAGAATTTACTTTTCTAGCATATATTTACTAATTCAAAAAAAGCTTATAAAATAATTCACGCCCGTAAATTTTAAGGCAAGACTTTGAAGAAAATTTAATACCATTTATAACGTAGAGATCACTAAAAAAGAACTTTTTTAAAATTCAGTAAAAGTCTGCAAACACTATCGTTAAAATTGTAAATGGAAGCTAAAAATAAAAATTGCCGGGCATTACATAAAATAGTTTACTGTTGATGTATATTTTTTTAATCTTGATTTTATACCCATTCTTTGAATGCTTACATTAAGCAATACTTTGGATGGGTAATAAGAAAAAAGGCTTTACAAAAGTCCAGAAACTTTACACAAACGAATAATTAATCTACCGAAATAAACTCCCCTCCATTATTCTCAGATTTGCTCATTAAATATACTTCAACTTTAATAAAAGTAACTTTTATTCTTTTCCAAAGCCATGTACTAAACCCCAAAGTTTACTCAATTCGATATATTTAACACTGCATCCAAACGACTCACTTGTACTGTTTACTCTTCTGCAGAATTTTATTAAATACCGACATTCAACCGGAACATATATGCATAAATGGTTTATATTTCGTCTTTATTCACTTCTCAAAAGCACGAACGTCAAAAAGCAAGGGGAAAAAAGACAAAATAGCAACAAAAAAAAAGGAATTTAAAAAAAAGGAAAAATTCACCTTTAATCTGAGTCCCCGACACATTTCCGTGTTTGCTTTGAACGTCTAAGCACATTTCTCGTCACCACCTTAGACCCTAAATTAAATTCTAGGGTTTAACGGCGAACCACAGCACGGTGAAGAATAAAATAAATACACGGGCACCCTCTTTTAAAGTAAGCAATTTCCGAGCGAAAGAGGAAGAAAGGAAAAAAAAGGACAGGTTATTTTATGACCACAATGTCATAAAGTAAGATTTTTAAAGGCGATTATACCTGCAGGTGAAACTTATTTACAAGATGTCGCGTTTATATGGGTTAACTTTAAAATCGCCAATAAATGTCATTGAGTATTACGTTCGGTAAAATTGGATTTAAATTTATAAGCTTCTAAAGTTTGCGAGGTTGTGAAAGGAGAGAAAAAAAAACTGATTTTTCTCCAGAGCGCGATTTAATGGAAGGTTTGACTCGAAACATAAACATCTGGAGATGTAATTAATTCTAAATTTTTTATGCCTGAAATAATCACCATTAAATCGATTTAATGTTGGATATAATGACTTTCGGTATGGCTTTTTTTTTTAACGGAAATGAAGAATTCGGTGTTGTGTTAAATTTAAAGTAAACAGCACAATTTGGATGACATGATTCGATCGTTTAAAGGCGTTATTTATTAAGCCTACTTTCATCACAGTTTCGAATTTTTTTTTTCTTAACTGCCAGCGTTCTATTTTTAATATTTTCATGCATTTTGTATGTAATTATGTTTCAATAAGAGGCGAAAATATTCTTCGAGAGATTCTTTTTAAAGAAAATTGCCAAAGTTGTTAGAAAAATGTACATTTTTGGTGACTGTTTCGTCAAAAATGCAAGAAGGTATTTATTAATTCATTTTGATGTAAATGTTAAAAAGACAAAAATGAATATTCGATTCGAAATTATCATGTTTAACTGATTTATCATACCCTAATTACAACACCATAATAATCCCTTTGATAAATAAATTCCATTCACGTGAATTAGTCTTCATTAATCTCTTGAACAATAAGTAAATTCCTCGTTCCATTTAGTATCGTCAGATCTCAGGAGCCCTCTGGAGTGGAAACAGGGTGTCAAAATTACATTGCGTCGATTGGTATTCTATCTGTATGGTGCCGCACTAAAATGTAATACCAAATCCAAGACAATGTACTAGGTCCGCAGTAGTAAATACCAATCCGTTTGGAAATAAACCTCTTGAAAGTTACACATAATTACTTCAATCTTGTTAATACTTTTACAAAAAACAATAAATATGCAGTGTTATTCCTAATTCCCTCCGGGGTTTCAAAGCACTATAGTAAAAAAACTAAAACGAATACAACAAAAAAGAACATTTAAAAGAATACAAAAACGGTTCATTTACACACTTTATAACGAGGGCGATCTGCTCTCAGCCGTCCTAGAGGTGTGGGAGGAAGTGAAGGATGACTCGCCATAATACCTTTCAACTATTTATTAAACACACAAAATATCAACAGACAGAATTCTATAAATTCAAACTAGAAGAGATGTTCCTAATAAGAGCAATAGGAGAATAAACCACGAGAGGCGCGAATTATGAGAAGACTTTTTATATATTGATTCTCCTTTTTTTGGGATCAATCCACTACTCTAAATATTTAAGTTATAAATTAGCTATGGTGACCAATCGTCACTTTAATATCTTCAACTATCTAATCTCTAAAACGAGCTGTTAAATATACTAATACCCGATAGGTAGCGATCTCTCCTCCTAATCAGATTCTCTATGTCTCAATCTTCATATAACTCCGCCTATCCATCTAACTAACTAGAAAACCTATCTTATAATAACCGACCTAATATGAATATCAAGGTTTCTTCTTCAAAAGGGTTGGTTTTGATTAATTTCAATTGATAGTCCAAAGATATTTTAAGATTATTAGATGAAGGACGCGTATAGATCCGTCACAACTTTATAGGTGTTCTATGTGTAAAGTGTTACATGACATATTTAAGTGCGATAGTTCAGTTCCTGCTGCACTCTACTCAACATGGTACTATCAACGTTATTGACCCGTGTTATCCTTTCATGCAGTTCTATTACATCACGTGGCAAAGGGGGTATGGAAACTTGGATAACATGGGTTTGGGAACAAGTTTTCGGATAACACGGGCATTAAATTCTGTTGATAGTACCATGTTGAGTAGAGTGCGGCAGGAACTGAACTATCGCATTGAAATATGTCATGTAATCAAGATTTCACACATAGAGCAATTGTGAAATATGTAAATAAAATTTGAATTGTTTATATATTCTCACAAATGTTCTTTTTTTATATATTTACGTTATTTTTTTTACCATTGCACTTCGAAACCCTATAGGGAAACTTGAATATCCCTGTATATGCAACATTCAAAGTACAATGGCAATTTCTTCCTCTTAGATTTAAATCTTTAAGTGTTTTTTAATAAACATGTGAAAAGGATAAAAAATTATTAATATCTGACACAAATTTTTCAAAACCAAAAAAAAAAAATCGTGATTGAGTTTAATCTACTAAAAGATTACGAATTATAATCTCTTTTTTTGTTAAGTTTTAAAATTTTTATATATATTTTGTTTAATACGTTCTTTCCTTATCATAAATAAATTATTTCCAAAATTTTATGCCTGTAAACCATACTTTAACCCATAGGTTCCCAAACTTTTTAGACTCATAGACCCCTTGGCAGGTTTTTCAGTTTGGGGTAGACCCCCTACTTTCCTAATATTAAATTTATGCAAATTTATCAACTTAAATGTGTTTTTGACAGCAGGTATAGAGCTATTCACTTTAAAAGATTAAAAATTTTAACTGTAGTGACGAAAAGAAGAGTTTAAAATTAAAGAAAACACACGTCAGTTAATTTAATTAGTTAGTTAATTAAATTAAAATTTAACTAATGCAAAAATAACTGTTACATAAAGTAACTATGCAACAAACAAGTGTTTTTGAGGGAGGGAGGAATCTGGGGATGCAATAATAAACTTTTAACATTTGGCATCAATCTTATCAGGGCTTAACCCTAAATATCTCCTAGGTTAATGGTGTCCAGTATTTTCTTCTTTCTCTTTTGTTTTGGAGATTGGCAAGCGCACCTTCTCAATCGAAAAAACAATTAAAAGCTTTCTCAAGATATTCCATAATATGGAATTATTAACAGGTATATTCTTTTTAAAGCTAAAATTGTTGACATCGTTTCTAAACTTTACTTTAAGATCTTCGTTAGTGCATATTCCTAGTGCTTAATTCTTATAATCAGATTTTTTTTTCAAAGTGACCATATGAATTCATCGTCTTCTGTGGTACTACGATAGTCAAAACATTCTCAAACCTAGTTTCAAAATCTAAAAAAAAGGGCATTTAAATGTTGGCGACGTCCAAAATTATGCTCCTTCAGCTTAATTCTGGCAAGAAAGGCTGTGTGAAATGGGATCCTAATAACACATTTTTGCTGTCGCCTTGTAACTGCAAATGAACTTCATTAAATCTATATCTTTTATAAATAAATAAAATTGAAGTGTCTGTTTGTAATTTCAAATTAGCAGCTTTTTACTAAATGCATTTAAAGGCATATACGGTACTTATATCAAAAAATCAATTTTTAAAATTTTTGTCTGTCTGTCTGTTTGTTCCGGCTAATCTCGGGAACTTCTGGTCCGATTTTAAAAATTCTTTCACCAATGGAAAGCTACATTATCAGCGAGTAACATAGGATATATTTTATTCCCATATTCCTACGGGAACGGGAACTATGCGGGTAAAACGTTGACGTTGCTTACTCCCCGCCAAGTTGGCGCAAAATTATGCATTTGCTCAATAATGGAAATTTTGATAAATATTTTCTCACATTTGTAACAAATAACTGAAACATAGTGTTATTTAGCATCTTCACAAAAAGCAATTTTTTAAAGGGTTTTTTATGGTTATTATTTACGTTACGTTTGTTAAATGTCAAACTCAAACTTTGAGAAATATCGCCAAGTTGGCTAAGAATTTAAATCCCAGATATTTTAATGCAAATTTTCTCCCACTTTTTAAAGAGGGAAACGAAATAAAGTTTTAGCGAATTGCGTGCGCGTGATATTGAAAATTCTATGGTAATATTAACTGACAGTTTCATAAAAAGTTTTGATTACTTAAGTAGTTTTGATTAGTTTGAATTTTTTTAACCTAATTATACAATATTCATATTTTGCACAAAATTTTTCACTTATACTGAACCTAGATATTTTACATGGAGGTATTACTTTGAAGATATACTATGGAGGCATCCATACAATGTTACTCGCCGAATAAAATTAGGGAGCTTTACGCAATACTTATTTCATCTTCGGTCCTTCTAATCCTCAAACCTTTTGGAATAAGTACAAAGACTACATTTCGGAAGATATTTTGCGACGAAAAACAACCAAATATGCTTTCAATGAACAAATCTGCAACGAAACGCAATAAAGGTTTTCAGAATGGTTTGGAAGAAGCTACATGATTTGGAATGATAAGCCCTAGACGTGTCGACGGAAATGGCTTCGATAATGAAATTACATGAGAATTAAACTACGATTTTATAGCATTGCAGCATCAATAACAGAATTTACCCCTCAATTAACTCCAGAACAAAGTCACGTTTTTCAACAAGTGTTACGCAAAGTAGAATCAAACAGTGGAGCACTCTTTTTTCTCGAAGCCCCTGGAGGAACAGGAAAAACGTTTTTGCTAAACTTATTGCTAATGACCATCAGAAAAACCAGAAGATAGCAGTTGCTATGGCTTCTTCTGGTACAGCCCCGATTTTACTGACCAAAGGTCGCACAGCACATTCCGTTTTAAAATTATCGCTTAATCTTGCATTTGAAGATTCACTCATCTGAAATTTCAGAAAAAATAGCTCTCAAGGCCGGATGCTTCCACAATGTAAGCTTTTAGTGTGGAATGAAAGTACGATGTCTCATAAGAAAGCTATAGAAGCGTTAAATCGGACTCTTCATGATTTATGAGATAGTACAGATATTATAGGAGGAATGGTAGCTTTATTATATATTGGCTGGTGAATTCAAGCTTATGGGGAAAAGTTGAAAAATTCAGTCTGAAAACGAATATCCACGGAGTTCTTAAATTCACTTGAACTTTCGGTTGTACCCTCACATAAACTTCAATTAAAACTAAATGTACGTTATGCAGAATCTCGATGCTACTCGACTATGTAAAGGAACGAGGCTTTGGATCACCAAACTGATGCAGAATATATTTGGTGCCAATATTTGAACATATGTCATGAAAAGGGATAGTGTTATCATACCTTGAATTCCAAGTATCCCCACTGACCTACCGTTTCAATTCAAAACGAGTTCAATTTCCAGTTTTACTGTTGCTATTAACAAAGCTAACATTTCAGGTAGCAAGGATGCATTTGGAAAAGCAATGATTTTCCCATGGCCAACTATATGTAGCCTGATCGGTGTGTCCAATGCCCAAATCTTCACACATTAGCAAATGAAGGAAGAACATATAATGTGGTATACAGTAGCATCTTAGAATAATATTCTGTTTTGAGCTCTTTTAAAGAGGAATTATATATAGTAGTAGGAATTATATAGTAGAGGAATTATATAGAAGAGGAATTATATAGGAATTAGTAGATACTTTCGATTTTTAAAAATATTAATAGTTTAAGTTATTGTAATTTTTTAAATTATTATAATAAATTACTTTTTCAACTTTTTTAAACTAAGCTCAATTTTAGAATTTTTAAATTGTATTGGTTCCAGTCAAGCAATAAAAAAAATTACCATATTGTATTATTTACTTTCTAATGATAATGATTACGACTTTGACAGTTATTTAAAGACATCAACGAGAGTGGAGCCGAGAGTAAAAGCTAGTTTAGTAAATAAATCTGTTAAATAGGTAAGTTTAGTTTCCACTTGATTAAACTTCCTTTTAATATTAATCACGATCTGGTTTAATGAGAGCCGCAATCGTAGACCTCCACCTCACCTCATGGACCCCCAAATTATTTTTTTACTGTCGTGGACCCCTTACAGATCGTCATAGACCCGTTGGGGGTCTATATAGACCACTTTGGGAATCACTGCTGTAACCTTTTACCTATCAACGGTACTTATAAGTACCACTCACTTTAAAATTACATAAAATAGCCATTTTTATGAATACTCTGACGATATTTAACAAGAAATTTCTTTTCATTCCACTCTTCTAGGATATATGGTAGCACGGGTTCTACGATGAGCATTTTAACGAGGAAGGCGAAGTTGCGTTTAAAGCTAACAATTTGATGGGATTGCGAAGATTGTCCTTTTTGTTCCCCGAAAAAAAGTTAATGTCAGAAGGTAAGCGTCTTATTTTTTTCTCTTTTTTGTTTGTTAGTTAGGAACTTAGAAAACGATTTGATTATTTATTTAATTGAACAGTGTATATAATTAACTTTACAATTGAATAACTTTGTGGTACTTATAAATACCGACAGTACACGGATGTTAGAGCAAGGACTTCGTTTTTTTCCTTCCGTGTTGCTTATTATTGTTTCTTATTGTGTTGCAGCATCATTGCTATAGTGTAATAGAGTTATGCTTTTCTTTGGCATTTCTTCTTAGTTTAACTTTATGATGGATCTATACGCATCCTTCCACTAATTCTCTTAGGAAATCTTTGGGCTATCATTCACAACCAACCCTTTTGGCAGAAGAAACCATGATATGCAGCTTAGGTCAGTTATATTTAGTATATGTTTCCTAGCTAGTGAGTTGGATAGAGGAGAATAGATGAATAGACGGAATTGCCTGGAGATTGAAATATTGAGAAGCTGACGCTAGGAAAGATATATACCGTTCAGGTATTTGTAAACATTGATAGCGCGTTTCGGAGATTAAATAGTTGAAGATATTAAAGTGACGATTGGTCACAATAGCTAAATTGTAAATCAAATATTAGAGTAGTGGATTGATCCATAAAGGAGGATCAATTTAATAGGTCTTCTCAGAATTCACACCTCTCGTAGTAAAATCCCATCTGCTCTTTATTGGAACGTCTCATCATATTTCATTACTTGAATTGTGTCTGTTGATAATTAGTGTGCTGAATAAATAGCTAAAAAGTATTATGGTGAGTCATCCTTCACTTCCTTCCACACCTCTAGCTGGGTCAGAGAGTAAGTCACGTGTGTTACAACTTATTTAATGTTTTATTTTAACGTTTTCAAAAAAATTTTGAACTTTGAATCTGAACTTACTTTTTTTGCCACACAATTAAATGAAATATCTATTCTTTATTCAAAAACTAACAAAATTTTAATTTATTTTATGTGTAATTGAAAGTTAACATTAATTGGAGATTTTTCATGGAGCTATTATCACTTTTTTTACCCTTTTCTTAGAATGTCTAGAAAAAAGAAGCTCATTCTTCAAGAGGCTTTGGATTTATTGCAGAACCTACCATCTGAAAGCAGTGATGCACTAACAGAGGATTCTTCAGATGAAAAGTCCCCTGCTGGAATTTTTGTTACATTCTTAAGAAGACGACCAAGAGACTGAACAATACTCAAGGTGCAAGCTCATGTTCAGAAAATACATTATTTTCTACCCCAGGATGCAGTGCTTTAAAAAAAATTTAATCGAAATCTCACTCAAAATGGACAACGTGTAATGAATTTTTGTGTATTAATGAAAAGAAAAATTGTCTCTTTGAATATCATCAAATTAAGTGTATGTGTAAAACCAGCTTTTATCAGTGTAAAAAAAGTAAATGAATTTTTATAATTTTTAAAAATAAATATTTTGTGCTGTAAAATATTAGTGTTCTCTGGTTATATTTAACATTTTTAAGAGTTAAAACTCCGTTAAAAAAGCCATACGGTCATTTTGTATTTTAAGAATATTTTAAACATCCGTGTACTGACGGTACTTTATAAGTAAAGTACCAGTTTAATTATTTAGCTCTAACGGATTAAATTTCCGAAAGTTGAGCATTTTATTTACGTATATCGCTTAATTTTCAGCGTAGTAATTAAAAAAAAATATTGCACCAAAAAAAATTTCAGTAAATTACAATGCGGTAAATAAAGGATTAAGCAGATGGTATAATTTATGGGAACCCTTTACTTAGAGTTGAGTACGACTATCAATTTATATTCGGTCGTTTTTACACAAATATTTAGTAATCCATAAAATAACATAAAAGAATACTTTTAAAAATCTGTGAAAAAAGACTAACTACTTAAATATATAATTACTTACTCTAGCTCCAACAACACATTAATAAAAGAATTTTAAAAAATTCCTCACAAAACTGGAAATGAATTTCTTATATCCTAAGAATTCTAGATATATTTAGATGAAATTCAACATAAAATCAAAAATTTATCTTTCTTGCATAAATTTAACTAATAACTTACACAAATAACAGCTATACATTTGCTGCTGTACTTCCTCCACATTTTGATCGAAGTGGAGATCTCGCTAATCATTGGACTTCTTGGCAGGGGAAGGTAATCCGAAGGCAGAACAGTTGTAGAAGCCACTAAATCAAACACGAAATGATTAACAGGAATTTGAAATAACTTTTGTTAAAGTTTTGTTATACTTGATTACACGATAGGCAGACAAGACGAACTAAATGTTAGAAAATAATGGATTGCTGTGTTGTTGTTGTTGTTTTGTCCAAGTAGTGCACAGATATCAAATGGCGCCGAAGGCGTCCAAAACTACCCTTGCTATGTCGAAGACCTTTGACGAATAAAGCAGTTGATGGTTGGTTAGGTTTAGTTCTATGTTGTGGAGTTTAGCCAATATAAAGGACAATTGAAAATATGATTAGGAGGAAGTTGAATGTCTGGGCAGTGAGGACCAGTATTGTAACTTCTTTGGCCATCAGGGGATATTTTCATCCCTTTAAAGTGTCTTGCACGTAGTTTGGCTATTAATGGTTTAAATTACGCGGTTACGGTTAAGTTCTAGAATGAAGTGCTTCTTAACTAGATGGAAGGTGGTAACGCCTGGCTATTGCATCAGCATCTGTAAGTGTAAGGCTATTAGAAAATTGAGGGAGCTTCGGGCCTCCTTGGCAAGTTTATCAGCCTGCTCATTGCCGAAGATGTCTACATGGGCTGGTATCCATTATAAAAGGCACGTTCTATGGGCTGTAACTACTCTGTTTATAAGGGCAATTATAAAATAATGGGTACTTATCCTAAATGGAATCCTAAAACTCACACCAGAGAAATCTTCCAATACCTTCTAATATCTAAGCCACTGTAATTTAGGAATCCACTAGTGGGGTTAAATGCGCATAAAAACAGCAATTCTTGTTCTCTATCTCACTGACTCTTTAAATGTTAATTAGAAGTGAAGTTCATTTGAGAATTGAAGTCGTTTTAACTCAAAGGGCCAATTTGAGGGGACGGGAAATAACTCGAGTTAGAGGGGATGGACCTCAAGGATAGCTCATTGTTAGGTATTTTTATTTTTAATCATAATATTCTATCTTTACACTAACTTTTAACACGAATAGCCTTTTAATAATAAAAGCAACACATAAAAACATATACTAGGTTACACGAATAATTATTTTAGTTAAATCACATTTCGAAAATGCAGAAAAAGTTATTACAACTTCTTAGCTATCAGTCTAGTATTACCAAGAAACAACCCAAAAGACTCAAAGTAATTGCTACAAACAACGTTACTACGTAAAATATAACGAAATAGGAAGCCATTAATGGTAAGAGTTTCTAAAAAACTGTTGAGAAATTATCCATCCAAAAGACACTCACGCATCAAAATAATGCTAAGCTTTTCACGAATCAAATTATCCATCTAAAAGAGACTCACGCATCAAAATAATAATGATAAGCTTTTCATGAAGCGTAATAGCCTTAATAAGATTTCAATCAAACCCAACCCCGGGTCGGCTTAGTCACCTCATAAAATGCCAAAGAAAAACATGGAGCCTAATCTTTTATCTTAAGCATCCCAACATTTTCCTTCCATTACGGCGCTATTTAGCAACTTTTCCGTTAATTCAAGGTAATCTAGGCTGCCTTAGAGGGATTACCTGTGATAAATATAGAGAAAGGCGCACCTTGATTCTTAATGGACTTAATTTTCATGAATGGGGTACTGTGTTCTCAAATTAGCACGCTATATTCTGCTTGTACCTAATAACGCACAATGGGAGTTATTTTTTGTCTTTTAAAAAGATATTAGAATTTTGGCTAAAATTTATTGAATATCACCTGAGTGAAGAAAAAATAAGTAGAAGATAGTCGATTATATAATTAAAGAAAAAATGGAATTTATAGTGATTTTTTAGCGCGTTTTTCACATAGTGGAACAAAAGCGCTATTAGGACGCAAATTTCGTCTTCGTCATATTTTGTCGTACCTTTTTCTTAACCAATAAGCAAACAATTGACCTCGGGTTTTCGGCATTGGGTCACATTTGTGCCCTAGATGAGTCGAATCGTATTTAAATTTTCCCATAGTTTTCCCGAATTTTCCTACAAATTTTCCTGAATTTCGCTAGTTTATAACAACATTTTCTCAAATTTTACCTAGTAAATTTATTGTTTGCAAAAAGTTTTTTTAAAAAAATCTACCTGCATTTTGGTGGAAATCTTCTCAAAAATGAGGAAATCTTCACAAAAAAAGTTCAGAAAACAAGTATAAAAAACTCTGATTTTACTTTTTTAATTTAATTATTTCTTTTCAGCTCAATAGTAGTACATTTAGAGGAGTGGTACAGTACACACTACTTTCTGTTAGTAAAAAGTTAATTAGTTGCATTATTGTAAAATACAACATGTGAAAAACGCGCTAAAATTACTTGGCCATGCCAATGATGGATATCTTGTTTAATAATGGAGCTTTTATATATATATATATATAAGAATTAATTTTAATTAATTTTATTGATATTAAACGAAAAACAACATGTTTTATTTATCATTTATTTCATTTCAGTTTTCGTGATGATTATATTTATATTTTGTTTTCTAAAAGTATATTTAGAATAAATTGTTGATTTGTTACATTTTCCATTTATAAATGTTTCTTCTTTTTTCGAAAAATCGTCTGCCAATAAACGCTAATATTTAAACAAGAAACTGAAAAAAAAAAAAATCGTTTGCATGGAAACGATAATTTTTGTTAGTACTTATATATATCTAATTAATTTTATGATAATTTATTTTTTTTCCAGCAAAACACAGGAGATTTTTGCACATACTTCGAAAAACTACAGATAATATGATTTTTTAATGCTTCATTGCTTCAAACATTACAATGGCAAGAATTTTTTAAATATTATTTTGAACATTTCTCACGAAAAACCAAAAAGCTCTGTATTAAAACATGATTTAAATAACAATCCTCCAAAATTTTATTCATTCTATATCAGTGGTCACCAAACTACAGTCCAGGAAAAAAATTTTATGGTCAGCATAAAAATTGAGACATAATTTATATTTTTATGAAAATTCAATTTCTAAAGTGAAGTGTAACAAATCGTTTTATGGAATATGGATTCTACTTTTTTTTTAAATTTTACCTACTACTTTGAGCAAAATTCCTTTTGAATTTAGCAACCTTTTAGCTACATTTGTCAGTGCGTGCCTAGCGACATTTGAAATTAAAAATTGGCAACCACGATAAATTGGTGGCACACTTGTTTTGCCGATTTGTTCTTGCTTTTCGTGAAGTTCCTTTTTAGTGATATGGAACCAGAAAAAAATGTAAATAAGTGAAAATATAGTTATAATCACTGGAATCCTGAGTGGGTTCTGTATCAAAATTCCTTAGACGCCCTTTTTGGTGGGCTCTCAACATTTTACGACTTTTTCTTACACATTTTGGGGCCTCTGAAGCTTGGGGACCTCGTACCAAAGATACGACTGATATGGTGGTAGCTACGCCTCTGGTTGTAATGGTCCACCAAATATAATACTATATATTTAATAATGCGTGAAGTTCTAAAGGCTGGCGAGTACTGTTCTAGATGATATAGCAAATTAATCAAATATTTTCAGAACTTAAGGTATCCGACTACTTGCAACAACTTTTTTTATAAAAAAATGGAGATATGTTTTAGTTTTGTTTAGCACATTTTAAGAAAAATATGCTAAAATTAAGAAAATAAAAATAAATCATTATTACTAAAATGGAAAAAATGGGTAAAAATTGACAAAAAATAACATAAACGTGGCCCATTCTGTTCCAACAGTTTATGAACAAATTTTCAATTTTTCAATTCTGATGTGTTGCTATGTTATTCATTTTTGAAATGACCTTCAGGATAAGAGATATTTTAATTTTTACAATGACTAGAGCACTTTATCTTAGTTATTATATGAGGCTTAAAAAACAGTGATTATATTCACATAAAGGACTGTAAATTTTGTAATAAAACAGTGATAGATAAATCTGAAGGTTAAAACACTTCTACTATTAAACAGAACGTATACAAAAAAATTTCAGTTAATTATTTTCAAAACTTTTTGAGCAATCGCTGGACCCGTTTGAGCCTTTTCAAAAAAACACATTTCGAGTAACACGCGTTTTAAAATATGACATCTTGCTTAAAGTAATGGCATCTGCTCTTACTAAAACACTTGTAGTTTTTGTTCTAGTGAATGTAAAATAATAAAGTTGGTATTTTTATAAAGCTAATAAAATGGCATAAGAAAAATCATAAAAAATATTGTCACTTTTTGGATAAATTCACAATTTTAGGGTACATTAAGAATTAAATCTCAATTTCAAGAAAAGAAGTAAAAATTTTAAAAAAATAATTAAATTTACAAATAAAAAAATTGTAAATCTAAAAGTAGTAGATTTAAATAAAATTTTATTTGAAAATTATATGCATTCTATACAGTTCCAATAATTTTAATTTGAAATTATAGGAAATAAATTCTGAATTTCAATTAATAAAGGTTCGAAAGAATTCAAAATAAATCATATTTTTCTTTTAATACATAAAAATAATCTTATTTACTCATTTCGTTGGCAAACATATGAATGAACATTTTTTCAAAAGTATGTGTGTTTCACATTCTTGTTCATAAAAATTATAATTATTAAAATAATTATTTTGTTAATAATTATTTATAATTATTAAAATAATTATTTTGTTAATAATTATTTATAATTATTAAAATAATTATTTTGTTAATAATTATTTATAATTATTAAATAATTATTTTGGTATTTACTTATTATCACAACCGTATTGACAATATTTTATGAAACGAAGCAATGGTTATTAATTCAGCGCGTTCGACACATGCGAAATTGAGGTTGCCAATTTGGTGAGTTATCTTGTACGTTGGCATTTTGTTGCGATAGTACGTAACTACCATTATTTCTTTAAAAAAAATTAAATTTCTTAATTTTTTTCAATAAAATTTTTATGATGCATTTAAATTCTTTGGTCATAATATTTCCAAATTTTGATTCTAACAAAACATTTTCCAAAAACTAATTAGCATTTGGATTATAAAATAGGTTGAGTTGTATAACATCAAAAAGAAACTTAACATTTGCCAGAAGACATTTTATGAACGTAACCATGAATTAATTCTAAGTCTCGAAAAAAATCGACATTTATAAAAAAATAAGCAAACTATAGAAAACATTTTTTTTTTCCGTTCTTTATCTTATAAGTATTTTTTTTCACTTAATAAATATAAAATTTGGCACGCAGTAATTTAAGAAGTCATACTAATTAAACCTTTATTACAAAAGACAAAAAGAACTTGTAATTTCATCAATGTTTTTATTTTTAATATTTCATAAGTAACCATCCTTGTACAACAGATTTTTATTTTCCTATTTTTTTCTCCTTCATTTAAAAAAGCTATACTTATTTTAAATAAAAAAAATTTATAAAGGGTATTTAATTAAATAAATGCATTTAACTGTTAAGTAATTTCAATAAAAATATGCAATAATTTATGTTGTATGCTCTATCGTGGAATTTGTTGTTTTGTTTAATAGAAAAATTGCCTCTCAGAAATAAATAAGGATCTATTGCTAATGTCCTCATAATTTGAACTCGACCAAGTGATTAGGATACCATTAAGATGATACATCCTTCTCCAAACTTCCACATTACGTCATGTGATAATTTTAAGGATGATAAATTTCCTGATTCTTAAAAATATCCACAAAGTATGAATTATTTTATTTTTTTCCATCAATATAAAATTACTATCCCGCGTTTTTGAAACATTGTTTGTTTCAAATTAAATCTTTAATATTTTGTCATAATTACATTGTGACGGATTCATACTGTTCCTTCTACTAACCTCTTGGGAATTCCTTTTGGGCCATCATTTTTCCAACCAACTTTCTGCGAAGGCAGGAAGCGTGATTATGCAAATTAAGTTTAATATATACATTCTGTATTCGCGAGTTTGGGAGTTAGTGAAGTGAGAATAGATTGGATGTGAAGTGAATAGATGAGAAGCGAAGTAATCGGCTGTGAAACATATATGTAAACAGTGTACGAAGCGAGAAGTTGGAATATTAAGGAAGTGATTAGTTCAACTATTGGAGAAGTGTTTAAGTTTACGGAAAGAGATTAGAAGATTGCAAGATTTCAGGTAATGTGGTCTTTAATCAAGTTAGAGAGTTAAATTATTAGAATGGTCATTTAAATAATAAGCTCTGCATGAAGTTATCTTAAGGTTAGATCTGCAGGATTGGTTATATTCTCCCTACGCCATCTCGTCTCACCCTCATGCTCTGACTGATCAAAGTTATCTTACTTAGAGTGTTGTGTCTGAGTTGAAATAGTGATAAATAAAATAATTGAAGTTCATCATGACGTCCTCTCATTTAGTTCCTCCTGCACCTCTAGCCGGGTTACAGGGAAGAAGGGATGTAAATTCCTTATAACATGCTTTAAAACATTTTTAAAATGTTCTTTTTACTTTGCCACTCGTGTGTTCTAAATTGTTTGATTGGTTTAAATTAAAGTCGCTGAAGAATTTTATGAGGACTACGGCGACAGACCACATAATTTCGTACTTTTGTAACAATTTGAAGCTACAATCTCATCAGATACAACATTCTCTTATTTTCACACCACACCGTATATATATTTTGAGATATAGTCGAACTTTAACAAACGTCTGAATCCATAATTTCATCAAATATAATTCCCAGACATCAAAATCAACAACTCAAATATCACCAACCTTGAAACTTGTAAACCTATAAACTGTTTAATATCGAATCCATACGATTTCGTAATCTTCATCTATAATATTCTGTTAAAAGTTACTGGCAGTTTTTGATTTTAATGTATGATATCTAAGGTTGCCCAAGGACAAACAACAAGATTGTTGGAAGATAGTCAACATTTAAATTTTATTGCCAGATTTCGAGAATGTTCATTTTACACCGCGCCATAATCAGCTGGAATTTTGAATTCCCTCTTCGGTTCAACAAGCAATAGCTCGCATTATTTTATACGATTGCCGCCTACTTGTATGGTATTTTACCAACCCTAAAATCGAGATTCAATCTTAAAGCCTTTTAGTTAATATATTCGAAATTAACTATATTAACCCTCCAGAATTCACAAGAAAACGATTAAAATAAATTGTTAAGGCTTCATATCATGTAAATATATGCCAATATTATTATGCAAGTGTAAGGAGTTTTAATAAAATTTATGATCCTCTGAATGTGTCTATAGTCATATGGAAAAATTTGCATACTTGTGCGTGTATAGAAGTATTAATATTCTCTCCTCCTTCATCAAAAAGAAGTAAAAGTTTGGAATCAAATTTGATAGAATTGTTATTTTAAAATAAAATGATGGAATTTGATTATTTATATTTTCCTTCTATGAGCCAAAACATTTGAAAACTACTCAAGTAAATAAGCACTAATAAAGCCTTTAAAACAAGTTTAATACCAATAAAACATTAATCTACTATTTTTATATCTCACTTACTATTCCAGAAATGAACTGAAAAGGCTATAGCATTTATTAAATTAATAACTATTAATTATAATTAAAGTTTATTAGTTACGATGTTAACGTTATTTTCATTATTACTAAGGACTATTATTTGAGAAATTAATCTGACATCATTGTATTCAGTAAAAAGAAAAATTAAATTTCATTGCTTATTAAAATATCTATTAGTAATGAAATTTATATTTAATAACGAAATCCAAAATATCAAAATTAAGTATATCGTATTATGTGACATATCTCATCTACTTTATTAAAATTTATGCATCCTAAAAATATTCTTAAATATTTAGAATATAAAAAAAAATTATTTATGGCTGTTAACTTACATTAAATTTAAGTTAAAAAAGGGATTTTGAAATAATAATAGATATTTCAAATAGACTTTATAATTGAAGGTATTTTGATAAACTGTTAATAAATGTAATAAGTGTCAAAACGTTAATGAAATAAACATTGCGAATTTCTTACTACAAGAAAAACAAAAAAACGCATTTATAAATAGAATGAAAATATATCCACATCGTTTAGCTATAAAAATGTATTTTATTCTAAATTTATACAGAATTTTTAAACTGCAAATAGAATAATTTTTAACTTGTGTTAGTTAAAGTTAAAAAAATATATATCTTACATTAAATGCTTTATGGAAAAGTCAATTTAATATTTTTAAGCACTTTATTGGGTATGAGTAAAGTATTATTTATATGTGCCCTACACAAAGTTTATTATTTAAATAATTTTTTGGGAAAAGATAATGATTTCTGCTAACAAACAGCTAAATCTTCTACACAAATACAGTATTGCTAAATCCATCTATTTTTGACGCAATACTAAAAACACCGAAAATGTGCTGAATGTTTAAATTTTTCGAGAAAATGTCATGCAGTGATAGCAAATGATTTTGGTATTCTTTGAACTAGACAGAGTAGCATAAATTTAATACCAAATATTTTGAAATCAAATTAAATCTATGTAAATTTCTCTGGAATACTTTTTTTTAAACAAGAAAAAAGGTTGAGACTGTTTTAACACTAAAAGTAATTTTTACATAAATCAATGTTAAAATGACAGACATTTTTAATGCATGTAGACTATTAAGAAACAAATGCTGTTAGGAACAGGTCATTGTAATTGAATTAATTGCTTGAATAATTTTACTTCACAAAGTTCTAGAACTCAATTTGTTTTCGATGTAGTAAGAATTCAAAAACAAACGTTGTCAAAAGTATTTTTCCCTCAGTCTAGACTTGATGTTGAAATTATTTTGGAACAGTTAATAATCTTGATGAGCAAATATAAGAATTGAAAAGAAGTTGAATGCGGAACTCTTTCGTCCAAAAAAATCTTTACTAAGATTCTTATAAATATAATTCGAAATATCTCTTTAAATTCATTAATAGTTACGAAATACACATACGGAAAATTTAATTATATTCAGACATACAGGAAGTAAATATTCTTATAATGAATGCAATTATACATGCAAAGGAAGTAAGAAAAGTTTTTATTAGTACAGTTGAGTTCCGAAAACTCGCAGCCTAATGTGGACCGAAGGGTGGCCGAGTTTGTGAAAATGCCGGATTATCGAGAAGGAGGTTATAAAAGAGGAAATCCGAATGCTTCCTCAGAAAATATTGTATTGCACTTGTATGTATTTTTAGTTTGAGAATAGAACATAAAATAAACTGCCCAAACATCCTTTAACAAAGGTAAAGTACGTACTTTATGAAGCATAGGTCATTCACTGCATGAAAATGAAAATTAAGGAATACGTAGTATATAATACATACACTACTTATCACATACACCTGGGAAAAATAAATTATGGAGGCATAAAGCTATCTATAATGAAAATTAAGATTAGCCTACATTGCAAAAACTGGCTACTTTCTTTTATGAAATGCGAATATTCTTCCATACTGCACTCTGCGTTTTGTTGCTTCATCACGAAGACGACGAAGGAACAGTGAGTCCATTACTGGCGCATCTTGTTCAAAACATTGAAAGTCGGTTTCGACAGCCTGTAGTCTCTCATTATGTAGTATTTTAGGAGTTTGTACGGTGTCTTCAATGCTTACGTCTGACATTTTTTTCATTGACAGTAGCAGCAGCAATTATTTCTACATCGGACGCCCTGCAAGGGTGTGGCCGAGTTATGCGGACTACAGGGTAACCTGTGCTGAGTCTTCGGGACTCTATTGTATTAATTAAATTTTATTTATTCTATATACTTACGAAATAAAAAAATATTTTATTACATCGTATCTCAAAATAACATATTTTTTTCCTAAAAAATTATACTATCCTCCAGTGCAATATAAATTGTAAAAATCAAATCATACATCCCAACTAGGCTATCTATTAGTTAGCTTTCGAAATTCTGGGGGGGAAAAAAGGTTTCGATTCAGCCTATTATCTATGCTAGACAGATATTAAAAATATGCCGAAATAAGTTTCTCATATATGTGTTATTATATTTAAATACGAACAATATAATGATAAATAATGCAAATAATATTTAACTGTACCTCAATTTTCAATACCTAGTTCATCACGTCCAGAACAGTTATTTTATGCTTCAAATCAATTACTAAATAAAATTTGGGTTTGTTTTTTTTTACAAAAAAAAAATTGGTACAAATATTTGTACATCCCTCATTGAACAAATTGTACTACTGTTCATACTCATTGCACAGTTTCTAAAACTGTAATTTACATGTTTTTTTGTAGTTCTAATTCGACATCTGGCTCGAAGTCACCATTTGGTTCAGGATGTAAATTTTCAATTTATCTCTTCTTTAAAAATTTCCGTCTTCCAAACACTTTCTTCATTTGTTCTTTTTTTCGCAAATTCGTTCTTGGCGCTCCTCTTCAAATAAATTCACCTTTTCACAATCCACTTTAATGAACTGTACCTTATGTATAAATAAATTTATTACAGGATCACAGAAAACTGTTATTTTTTACATAGCATATTTTGTGTAATTTTTTTTTCGTCTTAAAACAGCGTAAATAATTTATACCTGGATGTTTGTAGGTTAATATATTACTTTCTGTTGTATTAATTATAAAAATTGTAAGCAACGCCGTCCCTTACATTATAATGTCATTGCAATGGAAAATTGGCGAAATATTGGCGATACAGCCTATTTTGGCGTCATTTTTGGTACATTTTCTTCACCGTATGGATATTTCATGAAATTACTAGAGAAATCTATAACATCACGATCTATTACGTAAGCGGAGTTTTCGAGAAAATGCGGGAAGGTAAGGGGGATTCTTAGGTAAATCGTTCTTTTGTGTGTGTGGCTCTCCTCTTCAGAAAAATTTAACTTTTAACGAGCCATTTTCCTTTCTATATCTTATGTATAAATAAATTTATTACACATCACGAAAAACTTGTTTTTATATTTAGAGAAAAAAGGGGGAAGTTAAAAAGGGTTAAAGTTAAATTAGTGCAATAATTTTCATGTTTTGCAATGGAAAGAAAAAGAGAGAAATTTTAAGTGAAAAATGCAGTACTATATATATATATATATATAATTATGCTAAAATAAAGCAAGCACTTCGAACGTTTCTCTCACCATATATAAACATTTTCTTCCATAAATTTGATTCTCACTAGCCCTCCACAGTTTTGGCGATCAAAATCTGTTAAGAGTTTATATTTATCATTTTCCTTACGCAACAGGGACGATAAATTAAAAAACAGTCCGGCATCGTTCTGCATCGCCGCTTCTCTACAATGCCTGGAAACATTGCTGGAAAAACTACCAAACAGGAAACTTATTAGTCAAAGTAATTAATTTTCTTTCCTACTTTTTTATACCTCTTTTCAAAGAGAGCGAGAGAAAGGGGAAAATTAAAAAGAACTCCACGTTTAATTTTTTTTTAAATCTTGATATTTTTTAATTACTCCAGTCATTTTTTCTTAAAGGACGGAAAAGGAATAGCACATACAAACACGGTAAGAATCTAGCCTGCAGAACTCGAACAGAAATTGTTTTTCTTTAGCCATAATAAATGAGAACCCCACAATATTTAACCTACCTACAAGTATAGAAAACTGAGAGGTAGTAAGGAAAAAAAAACAGAATATCTTCCGCTGTATATAAATTACATCGCAGCTAGTACAGAGAGCATTTTTCCCAACAATTTATTTTTCTCAGTATCCTTAATTAATTGATTGTGATGGTGTGTTCTTGGCTAAAAATGGAATCATACGTTAAATGTAGGCAAAGGCGTAATTTGAAGTTTTGACAGCGACGGTTGGAGGGGAAATCAATTTAAAGAACTTTTGAACTTTCGAGTATTTCTCTCTAACAAAAGGCTTATTTAAAAGTTCCATTCACGGCGGAAAAAATTTTCTCAGTTAAGATATAACTTATTTGGAAGTTTTAAGAAAAAGTAGTTTGGAAATGATTTTAATGTCACTTTCAGAAACTGATTTTGAAAGTCAACACGCTGGTTTCTTGAGTTTAGAAAAGTTGGTGAAGCAGGCTCTTTGTTAGTAGAATATTGAAGCACGCGATGATTTAATACTGTGGTTTATTAAAAAGATTGGAATAGATTTATTTTTTTTGTTATGGATAGTTGTCAATGGTGTTTTTCACCCATTATTTTTTATCTCATGCTTTATTTAAACTTACTGATGCGGTGTACTTAAATTTTATTATTCTAAACAAAGCAGAAGGATGAAAAATAAAATACTAATTTTTATTTCTCATGCTAAGATTTTAAGCAGTTTCAATTTTGATACATCATAAAGCATATTGGGAGAATTTTCTTAAAGTTATTCACAACCTCCCGAATGAACCATTGCATCGAAAAATAAAAGAAAGATTATGTGTTATTATTTGGTCTAAAAGTAATCTCATTTTTATTTATTTATTTTTCTGTATATTTCAATTTTATATTTAATAAAATCCTGAACTTAACATTTTTTTAGAATATATTTTTCAACAAGATGATACTTTCGAAAAGAATTAACGGTAGTAATTGTTTGAAGAAACAACTGGGGAAACTCCTAGCAGATTCTTCCCAGTCTATATAAAGGCGATGCAGTGGAGCAACATTGGAGTCAAACATTTGACAGCAACTCTGCGCTCCATTAGTCTTATGCGATATTATGAATATGGATTTTAATTATTGTGTTCAACATTTGAGTGATTTGAAATTTACTATTGTGGGAATTCACATGCGTTTGTTAATTGTTATCTGTTAGAAGAAAAATCTACAGTAACCACTTCAGAGTTTCAGAATAATATTGTACTTCAAAAGAACCTGCTTATTAATTGCAGTGACCTTTTCCTCTTTTGAAAGCCATTCAGTCAATAATAAAATCCAATCTTAAAAATGCATCGTTTTAATTTTAAAGCATTAATCTTCGGTTAATTTGAATTGTTTATAATTTAAAAAACGACTGTGTCGTAGTTAGTAAATTTATTAAGTAATATTTGCTGTTTTTATCGATTCTTTTTTAACTATAGAAATTTTACAAAGATTGCGAATGTTTTGATTAATTGATAAACACATAGCTTAAAAGCAACTTAAAAATATTTCGTCTAGTAATAAAGTATTTTTTTCATTAAATATTGAAAAGCTTAACCTAAAAAATATATTTTGTAGTTAAATAGTGATAGCATACCAAGCCAAGCGTTTATTTCATTTATGTCTTCATCGTCTAATCCTTCAGGTTCTTTACGATTTGATAGCAAGAAAACGAAATACTCATAAGTTATGTAAACATATGCAAATAAATTATGAAACAGAAAATACATTACGTAAGAATCATTAACCTAATGATAGTAAACTGAATCGAAATCTCGATCAATGTAATAATATACTGCATTTAAAGCAGTGTATAAAATGCATTATCGAAACGACGCACTCACTGGTAACTTCAAAAATGTTACAAAACTATATTAACAGAATTCATTATATTTCATGTACCATTGCTTCATAGATAATATTCTTAATACATACATTTTACACCGTATTTTAAAAACAGATAAAAGATTCACAAATTAATATTCAGTGTTTCAAACATATTCGCATTCCATTTTGTTTGATTTCGAATGGAACTTTAACTTATATTAATTTATATTTATTTGAAATGTTCCCGTTAAATTTGTTGTATTTTCCTAAAAATAAGAACGTATCTTTTATTAATGTTTGAATTCGGAATACTCGTCAAAGTGTACCTTCAAGAAATAATTGTGTAATTATAATTACTAATTTTTTTTGCAAGCAAATACATGATGTCTCAAAAATAGCCCCAAACACTGCACAGCTGGATTCTTAATTGGGTGTACATAAAAAATGCCTAAATAATTATATCTGTACGATCCATAGTTTACAAGAAAAGTACGAAAAACAAAGTATGATGTAGCAAGGAAAAAACACATTTACTGCAGTACTTTCAAATATTTCAAAAGGCAGATGTTCAAGGTGTCATTCGGTCTTATTGGGGCAGGCTTAAGCTCGCTGTACGTCACAGCAACACGGTGCCCACCGAAGTACAAGAAGAGTGCAGACGAGCAACTAAGTCCGTTTGTGTCGTCATTACAACTCGATACAACAATTCCTTGAGATTTCCCCATAGGCAAAAAAAAATCCAACGGTATGAAATTTGACAATCATGGTGGCCGTAAAACCTGCCCCACCCCCACCCCCGTGGTTTGATCCAGCTGCTGGTGTATGCCATATCCGACGACCGATCTCATGCAGAACTACAGAAATGCACCGGAACTGCATCATCAACCATAATGCATCATTATTCATTCATCGCCATTTACAGTATTTTTCTCGTAAACTATGAGACGCAGAAGCGGATTAAGATAGTTGGAGGCCCCTGGCGGTAAAAGGTTTGAGGCCCATGGGCTTACGAGTCGAAAAACTAAAAATGTGAAAAGAGTCGCTTACTTTAAATTCTCAAAATAGAATGTATTGCTATAATAAAACTCATCGGCTAAAGAAAAATCTTAACTGTATAAAAAAATTGAAAACCTTACTTAAGAGCTTACAGTTTTGCTATACAGTTTGATTTCTCTTTGGCAATTCATGAATTACTTTTACCATATCTATTTTGTCCAAAACATTTTATTCTGTATATAATATGGCCATGTTGTTCAATTTGTCTTTTCTCCCATAGTACTTCTTGAATTATTTTTAACACGTTTTAAAACCAAAAAAGATCATTCACCTGATGCATTCGATTTCGGTATCGTTAAAAATATTTTCAAAGTTTTTCTACATTAGGATTTCTCTTGCATCTCGATAAATTTCTTGCGGGGGGTTCATTGTATCTTTCTTTCTTTTCATTTCTTGTTCCAATGTTGGCGTGTTTGGTTTGTCGCTGGCCTTTGCACTCATCAAGCTTTGGGCCCCTACCAGCGCTGGGAGCCCCTGGCGGCCGCCAGGTACACTATATGGATATTTTTATGAACTTACCACGAGGAATATGGCTACGCAGAGATCGGGCGCTATTTTTTGGACACTTTGTATATTTAATCTAATATTTAGGTAGATAGTTAAAAGTTTTTAGTACTTAGGATCAATTATTACCTCTGGTAAAAGAATGTCTCATGAAACCCAGAATCGGTTATGCCTGGCAAATAATGCTTTTTATGGACTGAAAAGGTTTTTAAAATCTAAACTTCTTTCAAGGAAGACGATGTTTTTAATTTACAAAACTCGTATTAGACCATTTCTGACATATGCATCTGAGACTTGGGCAATAACAAAACTGGTAGAAAATCAAATGGCATCTTTTGAGAGAAAAATACTTCGAAGTATACTTGGAGATGTATACGAAAACAGTAGCTGGAGAAGATACACTTTTGAATTATATAAAGTTTACAAACAACCTGACATCATTAAATACATAAAAATAAATAGAATGAATCGGAGGGCCCGTATAATTCGAATGCCAGATGATAATGTTGTCAATAAGATACTGCAGTTTAAAGTCACTGGGATTCGCAATCGTGGAAGACCAAGGCTGAGATGGGCAGACTTAGTGGAATCAGACTTAGGGATTATAAACCAGAAAACTTGGAGAACAAAAGTAAACAAGATGTTATTATTGAGGGATCTTCAAAGAAAGACTGACCCACAAGGGGATGTCTAGCCAGATATGATGATGATTTATGTATATCACGAGAAATAAGATCACTCCTTTATCCAACTAATTTTAAGGAAAACACAGTTCGAGTCACCCTGAAACATTCGTGCAGGAATGCACTGTGATGAATGGATGGATAGAAATCCCCATTTCCGACAAATATTCACTCAAGAAAGATCGCTACTGTGATGAGGATATCTTCCCCACTAGCGTCTTTTCGTCAATACCATTGGTTCAGACTGAGATGATATTGCAGAGTTATACATATCACATGCCGTTGCGGAGCTTCTAGAAAGTGAGCATCTCTGTAGGATAGATTGGCCAAGGAGCTCCTCAGAATCAACCCGTCGAACATGTGTAGGATGCCTTGGAAAAGTATTCTTAAAGAACAGAAGATAATTCAATTGTGAAATGGGAATTCTTACCTCAAGAATTGCTGTATAATTTGATTTTGAGTAAAACTTATGGTGCCACGAAACATTGCAGTTAGGGGAGGTCCTAGCCCTTACAACCTTCTTTAGATCATCATACATAAACCTATGCTTCTGAGACTTGCACCCTCACAAAGAAAGAAAAGACCAATATTGGCATTTGTGAGAGAAGATCCTAAAAACTATTTTAGTTTAATTAAAGAGAGTGATTTTTTTATAAGAGCAAATGCTGAAATTTGCCACCCATCCGGTATAGTGGACAGTGAAGCTGACTGCGGTGCCGTAGGGACTGGGTTCGAATCCCAGAGAAGGCATGGATGTTTGTGTTGTAATCCTTTCTTTTGTCTGTGTTGTATGCCCCCGTGTTATACATTGCGTGGTGTACAGGGTTTATAAATGTTAAACAAAAAAAATGCTGAAATTTATAAAAATTACAAGGACATTGATGGAATAAAATTCATCAAATTAAATAGATTTAGATTTGCAGGGCATATTAACCCAATTTATAAGATCTTCAAACGTAAATCTATGTGTGTCGTAGAACTGTTGGAAATAAATTGTTGGAACTCCCGCTAGGCGAAGTGTAAGCAGACCCTGATGCTATTTAATCATACCACTATCGAACGTACCGCATCTAATTTACAGAAAACTTCGTATAAAGTTCTTTTCTCTAATGGCATCAGTTCTTCCCTTAATATATAAATGCATGTGATTTGCTTCTTCAAGAGATTTAGGGATTATTATTATGACTGTTTCTTAAGATGTTTTCATGATTGAATGCTGTATTAATACATTTAGTTGGGAATTTAACTGTTTGTTTTAATGTTTAAGTTTTTCAGACTTTGATTTTATGGTTTTTTCATTCACATTGTGTAAATGATCGCGGATTAATTCCTTTACAATTTGCATCAAGAACCAAAAGACGTCCAAGACTTCGATGAATGGACTTTCTTACCACCGATTTCAAGGCCATAAGGATATTATACTTCTGGCAGGAACTGGCGACAAGGAGAGCTTCTTGGAAAAATGTTCTGGAGAAGGCCAAGACCCACCCAAGGTTGTTGAGCCGACAATGACGATGAATATATGTAGATTTCTAATTCAGACGCAATAAAATATAATCTTTTCTCCTTTTTACTAATAAAAGAAAAAGTAATGTTAAAACATTTTAAATGCTGGGTCGATTTTTATTTTAAAAGATTGAAATAACAAGGTGAAAAAAATGTTACTCGCAATTGACATCTATATAAAATTTTTTCGACAGATAATTTATTTGAATCATTTTTATAACGTTGGAGAGCTTTTTTTTTTTTTTTTTAGTTTTACGTTACTACAGCAGAAAATCAATGCTATAATTATTTGTAAAACACTAAGTTGATTTCTATTTTAAAAAATGCAGAGTTTTTTTTTTTTTTTTGCTTTTAACCCAAAAAACAGAAATGTTATTTTGAAAAATTGTAAAAACGTTATCATTTACATAGAAAGTAGCGGAAAAAATAGCATAGAAAAATCATTTTTGTTCCTTTTAAAATATAATTCTTAAGTATTAAAGGTCGTTTTGTATTGCAAAAAAATTTTATTTTATTCACACATGCAATTTTTTTATCAACTAAAAAAGAAAAAAACACTTGCGGAAGAAAGTGTTTGAAGATTACTTTCATTTATTTTTAAAATTTTAATTTCCCAGACAAAATAAAAAAATAAAAAAGAAAGGAAGAAAATGACATAGATGCTTAATCTTTCGAAATTGGTGAAAAAAATTGACTGTCACTTTCTGAAACTTTTAATTCATAAGTCTTAAAAATTCAAAAATATTTGAATTAAAAAAATATTTTGATTTTCTTCAAAGATAATGGGTTTCTTCCTCTCCTGTATAAAAGAAACAAATTTAAAAAAAAGAGATCGGAGCACGTCAACGTAAAAAAAAAAAAAAGTTGACATCACAATTCATACAATATTTTTAGCCCAAAAAATATTTTATCTCTATAAAAACACAATACGCGTTATTTCCTAAGCAACCTCTTCCTATAAATAAAAACCTCCATCATAATACACCAATCACAGAAAAGCTAAAAAATTCCATTTCCTGATAAAAAGCGTTAAATTTTCTGGGGGTATGTGCAGCAATTTCTTCTTTTATGTTCACTTTCACAAAAGTTGGGTGTTTTTTTTATAAACCTTTGCTTGTATCTTACCTATAAGTAGCAGAATGCAATTCGTTCTTTTCTTTTTATATATATTTTTTGTTATATATATATATATATATATACAAATCCTGTGTTACTTTCGCTCTTCAAAAAGTATCAAAGAAATAACAAGACCAAGAAAATAAAATTAAAAGACGAAAAAAAAGGAGGGAAAATAAAACGAAAATTCGACCCTTCGCTTTTCTGCCGGAATATCGTTAATCGATATATCGATACAGTTTCACCGCTGAGAATCACGTGGTACTGAAGCGACTATGTGATTGGTCGAAATACGTGGCCCAGCATGTATATGCTAAAGAGAATCCAAAGTGCTCAGGAAAAAAAAATTATCTGGGATGCACGTATTGTAAGTAAAGTTAGCGCGTTTCTTAAACAAATAAAATGCAAGGTTTTGAGTGGTGTATTCCTAAGGGATAATATTCTTACGGACGCGTTTTAACTCGGTATTATTTTTCACGCGGCGTTGTGTAGGTTATTAAATTCGCCACTTCATTTTCGAATGCATTAAAAATTTTTACCTGTTTTTTTTCCCCGCCTTTTGCTTTAAGTTTGTTCTTTTTAAAAATTTATGGGTGATTGGGTTAGGAAAAGTGGAGTTATTAAATTACGGTAAAAAAAAAAAAAAAAAAAAGATAAATTCCTTCACGTAATTTTTCTAACAAATGCCTTAACAAGTTTTGAGACAATTTTGAAATGTCAAGTGTGGTTCTTTTATTTCTTTTGATTTGTAAGAAAAGGTGTCAATGTGTGCTTATAGTTGTTAAAATTAACGTGCACTTAAAACTTATATTTTTTCTTTATATTTCTATTTGCTTTATGCGAACTGACACATGCCTGGTTTTTTAAAACTAGTTTACTTTTTTTTTAAATAAAATGTTTTATTGTATTAATGTCAAAGAGTATGACGAGTTATAAACACATTTAACATTATTTGCAATTTCCTTAGACTTTGCAAACAATATTGGATAGCTTGTTTTGAACTGGATATTGACAGTTGAATTATTACACAAAGTGCACAAAATTTCTTCATATTGTGACTTACTTTATTTTTTGTGGAAGCTTAAATTGGCTTCAAAATCTTCAATTCCACCACTGAACTTCGCATAAAATAACAGAGCAGGAGACCTCCACCCCAGAAATTAGATTACCAAATTAATTAATGTATTATTTAGGAAAAAGATAAACTAAACAAAAAAGCTATAATGTAGTTAATTCAGAGACAAAAGAAAGTGCACTTTCTGCTATTAATATAGTTAATGTTTCGCAGATGCACATAAACTGTATTTCAACCAAATAATCTATGGGGAAAGAGGAAATGTAAAAATATCAGTAAGAAACTCAGTGCAGACAGTGCTTATGTTTCATCCTAGTAGTAAATGTAATGTTTCTTTCAGCAAATAAAATTACTCCAAATTTTAGAGCATATAACTTTCACAAAACTGTTAAAAAGAAAATTGATTTCGAATCTTAAATTCTGCTAATCCATGAAACCTTTTATTTTCTTTAAAACAATAATAATAAACAAATATTTTATTCTTTTAATGTTAATTTATGATAAACTATAAACTAAACTCAGTGGTGCAACAGCCCATGAGGGCCAAGGCCTACTGTACCCATCTCAGTATAGGTGACCTGGGGCACTGAGGTGCATGAGAAGAAGTTCCAGTCAGTTGGTCAGTCTGACGTGAAAACCCCAGTGTGTTTAGTTCTCAAGTAAACTTGGTACTCTTTTATCGACCCATTGAAGGGATAAAAAGATGAGTCTAACTTGCACAGTCCGGGATTTGAACCCCGGACCTGTGGCGAGGAAGCGCGAAACGTTACCACTCAGCCACTGGGCTTCAATTTATAATTAATGAATAACAAAATACGGTCAAGTCCCGAAAACTCCACCTAAAGTAGACCGAAGGGTGGCTGAGTTTCGGAAAATTCCAGGTTATAAAGAATGGGATTAAAAAAGAGTAAGTGTAAGTGCTTCCTCTCAGAAAATATTGCACTGCATTTGTATGGATTGTTTCTGCTTGACAATGCAACAGAAAATAAACTGCCCAAATACCCTTAAACAAAGGAAAAGTACGTACTTTATGAAGACATAGAGCATTTACTAAGTGAAGAGGAAAATTAATGAATACATAGTCTACAGTAATTTTCCCGATCAGATACACCTTAGAACAGTGCTTCCAGTATTTGCGAATTTTATGAATTATGTGAGTATATGAATTTTTTTAAATGATTTTCGATATTTTTAATTTCACTTTTTGGCATTTTAACATAGTGTAACAATTATTACAAACCACGTATATCTTAGGACCAGTTTTCAAAACTGTACTATTTTTTTAAATCATTGTTTGGCGCAGCTTAGCCTAATTTGGCTCTTGTGTCATAAAATCAATCAAATCAAATCAATCCAGTATTTGCTATCCAACTTTCTACCATAATCTTCAACGTGCCTCCCCAAACAATAACAATGTATTGAATGTAATAATAACATAGTGAAGTTACAACTACAGCACTACCTTAATTATGCACCGTACAAAGTATCAAGATAAGTATTAAATTTTGTGTATGTAACTTTTAAGTAATAAATATTTTAACTAAATTACTTTTAAGTAAAAATTTTTAAAAAATCTTTTGTTTTTCACTTTTTGATATGCTGGCGCTCTCACATAAGGTTATCACGCCCCCTAAGGGGAAGCGCCCTCCTAGTTTGAGAATCATTGCCTTAGAAAAATACTTTTTTGACGACGTAAAACTGTCTATAATGAAAATTAAGCAACCGACTTTTTGCAAAAACTGGAAACTTTCCTTCAAGAAACAAGAAGAAAAAAAATTAAGTCAATTCCTACTTAGGTCAACAAAGAAAAATTTTACTTAAGTTACTTTTTATCAAATAATTACAATTAATATAAATATGTATATACATATGACATAACCAAAGAAAAGTGACAATTAATTTTTATTAATTATCATTAAAGTATCGTATTGTCATACAAAACAATCGTGTATATAAACTTTCAGTTCAACTGAATGCTTTGAAACGTGAGGAAAAAAAATCTTTTAAAGTTTTGATCCAAGTCACTAAAAATAAAGCCAACATAACTGTATTTACAGTTCTTAAAATGATTAGTTTCAATTAGTTAAATATAATTAATTATAATTAAACTATCTTATTGTCAATTAAAAAATCGTGTATAGAAAATTTCAGCTCAAATAAGCGCTTTAAATTGTGAGAAAAATCTTTTAAATTTCTGACACACCGAAAATGATGCCAACGTGACTGTATCTGTAATTCTTTGAATAATTAGTTTTAATCAATTAATTTTTATTAATTATAATTAAATTACCGTATTGTCATCCAAAATAATCATGTATATAAAATTTCAGCTCAATTGAGCGCTTTAAAATGTATTTTTTTAACGATTGAAAATTTGAACAAGCTATAGGGAGATTCTGAACTAATAGTAGGAATTGAATGAGTCATGCCTTGTTATCTTCTGTACTGTGTTTTGCGTTTTGTTGCCTCATCACAAAGACGACGAAGGAACAATAAGTCATGCCTTGTTATTCAAAGTACGGAAGAGCAGTTTCGGCAGCCTTTACCCCCTCACTACGAGATATTTTAGAGTTTGTGCGGTGTCTTCAATGTAAACATCGTCATCTTGTGCCATTTTTTCATTGACTGTGGTAGCGGCAATAATTTTTACATCGGATACCCTGCAAGGGGATGTCCGAGTTATCTAGACATCCGGGTTAATGAGTGCCGAATTTTTGGGACTCGGCTGTATTAATTAATTTTTATTTATTCTATATACTAATGAAATAAAAATTATTTTCATCCAATCTTGACTCAAAATAGCATAATCTCTCTCTCTCTTCCCTTTTTTTCCACTCTGCTGTATTAATTAATTTTTATTTATTTTATATACTAATGAAATAAAAATTATTTTCATCCAATCTTGACTCAAAATAGCATAATCTCTCTTCCCTTTTTTTTCCAAATAATTATGCTATCCTCCAATGCAGTCCCTCACAATGTGATATTTTAGGAGTTTGTGTGTGTGTATGGTGTCCTCAAAGTTAAAGATTCATCATTTTCCAGTATTTTTTCATCAAGTGGGATAGCAGCAATACGGCCTTGAACGGGTATGCACGTGGGTTTTTTTTCGACTTGCAAGGGTGAGGCCCAGTTAACCGGAATGCCGGATTTTCGAGTGCAGGGACCAGCTGGGTCGGGCCAAAGGCCTTGGTTGCAACGAGGCCTCGTCTCGCTAGCGACTCAGACTTAATAAGATACTAATTCGAATAATTTTAACGGTCAAATATTATTTCCAGTTGTATTCTCCGAAAAACTGGAAACTTTGGACGATATGCCAAATGGCTACATGCAATGACCGTCGTCCATGTACAGACCTAGGCCTACCATCATACATCATCATTACTCATTCAGTCAAAAACGGCAGTCGGTCGAGTCGGTTTGTGCGATTGTAAATTATGTGCATTTATTTGTTTCGGGTTATTGTTTGTACGAGGATTTGAACATGTATGCTATGTACTGTTTACTTTTAAGGGCTATTGGCGGGGCCTGCTTTTGAGTAAGGGCCCAGGGCCTCAAGAAGACTTAAGACGTCCCTGATCGAGTGCCGAGTTTTCAAAATTCTACTGTATAATTAATATAATAATCAAATAATAAATGAGGTTAGAATAAAAAGAAACATAAATTTCATGAACAAAAGGTTTAAAAAAATTAATAGCATTTAAAAAAAGTTGTAGTTTTAAAAATAATATTAATTTTATTTTATCTTATATTTTTTTCAAAACCCAAACGTGTTCTTTATTTTGTATTTTCACCTGTCATTAACGAATGCAACTTTTTTTCCAAAAGTATTATTGCTTATTATTTTGTAATTAAATTTTAATACGAGAAATAAAACATTTAGATATATTGTTTAAAGCATTCATTAATTTATACACACTCACACATTTTCCTAGAATCTTCTACTTGGATCAATAACATATGTTCTAAGAAATGGATTTCAAATATTAAGAACATATAAAAAGCAGAATTCATGGATGGAAACTTTTTAGAATTCTTGTAAAATTATTGATCATTTGATGACGGTAATAAATCATCATCCATTCACAAAATTTGTACAAGTTGTAACTATTTCCTTCTGAATGGTATGTTCATAGGCATGAATAAAAGAACTTTGAAATTATTGGAGAAATTTTAATATTTTTGTAAAATATTATTTATTTTATCTATTGTATAGTTTTGGTTTCCATAATTCAATGAAATTTTTTTCTGATATGATATGAATTTTAAAAGAATTCACTACTTCAAAAGTAAACTAGTCTTAAGAAATATGAATGAAAGTTAACGATCTTCACAAAATAAAAGGAAGAAAAAAATTTTAAAAAAAACTGTATTATAATATTTCTATAGTTCCAAAACTGAATAATAATAATTCATGCAAGATATTTTAGTATAAGATACAAATTATTTAGACATCAATTTAAAATGTCATGCAGAATCACAGAAAAATAAATACTATTTCATGCTAAATAATACATAAGAGTGTATAAGTTTTTCTCTCTCTCTGCATGATTTATTTAGTCCAATATTTCTTTTTTTTCATTCGTTTTTTTTTCCACAATTTTTTTTTTATGTTTGAAACTGTGCTCATTGTATTTGAGAAAATACACTTTTTCCTAAAAGAAAAAATAAATTATAAATCAATTTGTAAAAATACTTATTTTTTTCAATAACTTATAAATTAATTAATTAAACAAGCTGGAGAAATATTTCGGATTCCAATATTTTACAAAATATATTTAATGGCTATCATTTACGAAAATAAATACTTAAATTACGAACAATTTTTTTTTCATAATTTAACCTTTTTTTTATCAAAATTTTCTAGGAGTTTTGCTGTTATCTGAACAAAAGTAAGAATTCTAAGATGGAACATTTACATAAGATATCAGTCTATAGCAGGGGTCGGCAACCTTTTAGGTGTGGAGTGCTAAACCAATCTACCAATATGATTCAGCGTGACACTCAGAAGGACAGTTTTGAAACAATTCAAAGTTAAAAAATATAGGTCAATAATATAGATTTACGATTTTATTACATTCTAGCTGTTAGCTTAGCTTCGCTGGGTATTTCATGGTGTTTTATAAAAATATATACTGTTTATATATATGTATGTATATATATTTATAAATTATTGATTTCTGAGTCCTAGCATTAAGAATTCGATTATATTGAAAAATATACTTATACCTATAACTGATTTAAAAAAAGGACAGAACTACTAATTTGTATTTTCTAATAATCTCTAAAATTTAAGTATAGAATGATGTTTGCACTTTCATTACTCTATAACCAAGTGGATTTCCGCAAAACCAATTTTCGGTAGATCTCTACTACGTAAAATAAACATGCAAACCAAGTCTAAATTTAATAGAGCAAAACTTAAATTTTTATTAGCAATACCCCCCCCCGAAATCCCGTTGAGTGTCGTTCTCCAAAATAACCGTAATGAGCGGATTTCAATTCAACAAAAGAAAAATCCAAACTAAATTCCATTATTACAGTCCTTGTAGTTCGAAAAAAGAATTTTTTTTTTGTCAATACGCGCCAGTAACCTTCTGCTGCCCCCAGGAGTTGATTTCCGTAAAATACATTCTTAGTGGATCCCTGTTCAACAAAAGAAATATGCTTAACAAATTTAAAGTATGTGGATCTAACAATTCAAAAGCAGGAATTGTTTTCTATAACTCCCCTTGATTTTTTGCAACCCTCCTTGGGGGTCAATTTTCGTTTTACTCTTTGTTAAAGGAACTCTATTCCATGAAAAGAACATGCCAACCAATTTTCAAGCAGGTAGATCTAGTAGTTTAAAAACGGAAATATTTATCTATCACGCCCCTTAATCCCCCCGAAATGAAACTTGGATGTTGGTTTTCCCGAAACCCATTTTGTAGCGGATCTCTACTCTACGAAAGGAATCTGCTTACCAAATTTCAGGACTGTATGTCTAATAGTTTAAAAATGGGAATAATTATCTGTAACACCCCTTGAGCCCCCGCAACGCTACTTAGGAGTCTGTTTTCACAAAACCTATTTTGTAGGGGAACTCTACTCTATGAAAGGAATCTGCTTACCAAATTTGAAAACTATGCGTCTAATAAATTAAAAATGGGGACAAATTATCTATAACACCGCTTGAGCCCCCGCAACGCCTCCTGGGGGTCGATTTTCAGAAAAAGCATTCTATAGCGGATCTTTACTCCATGAAAGGATTCTGCGTATCATATTTCAAGACTGTACGTCTAGTAGTTTAAATAAAATCTGTACCCTATGAGAGGAATCTGCTTACCAAACTTCAAGACTGTACACCTAATAGTTTAAAAATCGGAATAATTATTTATAACACCCTTTAACCCCCCGCAACGCTACTTGGGAGTCTGTTTTCCCAAAACCCATTTTGTAGAGTATATTTACTTCATGAAAGAAACATGCCTACCAATTTTCAAGCAGGTGAACCTAGTAGTTTAAAAACGGAAATATTTATTTATTACGCTCTTTAATCCCCGCAACGCAACTTGAGGGGCACAAAACCTATTTCGTTGCTGATCTCTACTCTATGAAAGGAATCTATCAAATTTAAAGACTGTGCGTCTAATAGTTTGAAAATGGAAATAATTATCTATAATGCCCTCTAAGCCCCCGCAACGCCACTAGGGGGTCAATTTTCACCAAACTCATTTTCTGCTCTATGAAAGGAATCTGTTTACCCAATTTCAAGATTGTACGTCGAGTAGTTTAAAAATTTTAACAATTATTTATAACGCTCCTTAACCCCCTGTAACGCCCCTTGCGGTTAAAATTTCGCAAAATCCGTTCTTAGAGGATCTCTACTCCATGAAAGGAACATGCCTACCAAATTTCAAGTCTGTAGGTTAAATAGTTCTGGAGATATCGTGATGAGTCAGTCAGTGAGTGAGTCGCTTTTCTCCTTTATATATATAGATTAATTTTGCCTCGTTTAAGAGTATTTCTTCAAAACAGCACGAAAGATATCTATTTTTTCAACAAAAACAAAAATAAAATTAATTGTACTCATATTATGTATTTTTAGACGTAATTATTTAAATAAGAAATACACAAGTATTTATCTTCATTATATTAAATAAAATGACGTATAAAATTTTTAATGCAAACCTAGTGTTTGCATCTCCCTGCTTTCATATCACAAAATCGGGTGTATTATTTGTGACTTTCAGTTTGATACGACTCTCAGTATTTAGTTGTTAAACAATTTATTTGAGGACTCGAAATATTTTTCATATGAGGAAAGATTTTTGACTTAGATATGTAGAACCCAAAGCGGAAAGCAGTGTGAACATGTAGTTTTCTCCCTTCACGCAATTAAATCTCCCCAGCAATGGCCTTATGTAATTTACAAAATAGCTGTAAATTTATTTTTAGAATTACCTGTCAGATTTTTATTTTTTATTGTAATTCTGTAAATGTTCATAATTTTGAAGATGTTTGTCAAATAAGGTGCCTTAGAAATTTATCAAATTCCCTCCACTCAAAAATTGACAAATTTGCTGAGTAGTGCAGAGTGCCAATGAGAAATGTTCTGCGTGCCACATATGCCTTAAGTTGCCAACCCTGCTCTATAATTTCCCCGAAACTTTATACTATTTTTATGATTAGAAGTCTCATTTTAAAAGCACACACATTCAAGGGTAAATCGTACTCTTGCTAAGTATAATTTGTCAAATTGCTTATATACGTATCTACTAAATTAAGTAATTATGAATACTTCAGTTATTTCAAATAGCACAAGTTGCAGATATTATAAATAAATTACAATTACGATACATTAATATTTATTAGTCAAAAACATTAAATTTTATAGAAAATTGCAAGTGTACGAACACTTTTAGGCCACTATATATATTTTCACAATTCCTAAAATTTATTTATTTAAATTTTAAACATTAATATATATATATTTTACAAAGTACAATAATAAACTTTTGCTTAAGAATTATATTTGTTTCAATATACCATACAAAATTTTTTATCAAGTTATATTTTGAATAATTCTGAAACAAACTTTCTTTAATTTCCTTTTAGATTTTTTTCAGTATTTCTATTTTCTTAAAATATCTTTCTAAATTTTTATACTTTACCTTAAAAAAATTCTTTAATACCTTTTTGAAAATTTTCTAAAATTGTTTTACATCTTTCAGTGAAAAGTATTAAACTATTCCGAATTTAAAAAATAGTCAAGAGTTTTCTAAAAAAACTCTAAAATTCATACAATGTTTACAATCGGAAAAACGATTTTTGTTAGATTTCTTCATCCTCTATTACTAATACACAAACAAACTTCCTAAGCAAACTGACAATGTGTTAAATCTTTCATAAAATATGACAGTGTTCTAGTACTTTTTGTTGTAGAAAAATATTGTATAAAGGAAAAATTTTCTAATAATTTTTTTTTTATCTAACATCGATTTAAAAAAAGAGTGACAAAAATGTTTTACACGACAAAGCTATACTTAACTTTTAAGCCATTCTTTATATTTCATTGATACTCAGTACATTTTAAAAGATAAAAAGACGCAGGTTAGAACTTTTAAGTATATCAATTCTTTTTTTCACTATAATAAGAATTCTATAATATCAAGAAAATATTTACAGCATAATTTTTGTTTGTTTGTTTATTTCAGAGCTGCTTCGAAGCTTAAATTATGAAGGGGAAAAAACTACCCATTGAACAACTTCAAATTCATATAAATAAATATAAATTATAAGAAACCTTTATAGTTTAACAATGGATTGTGACAAATACAAATATAACAATTGCGGACAATTGTATAACAAAAATAAAGAGAATTTTAGAATTAATCAAATCTATTGTAAGATGCCAAAGCATTTGTTTAAAAAAAAAATTAGGCCTAAAAACTGAAATAATAAATGCTGTTTCTGATATGTTTTAATACTGTTTTTTTGTTTGTTTGTTTGTTTGTTTCTGGTTTGTAACAAATAAGTTTTTTAATTTTACAATTGTTTTGATTTGAAATTCTAGTAACTTTAATTTTTTAATAACTTTTAATTTTGTCAAAAAAAATTTTTATTCAAATTGTATATTTCTTGATTAAAAAAATCTTTTTATGAGAATATTTTCACCCTTAAAACTAGACTTCCACTTGAGCATCCGTATTTTTCGTAGCTTTCGCGATAAAGATTATTTTAATGTTTTAATAATATTTAAAAAAAATTACAATATGTAAATTTATTATTCTTTGCATAGAATTTATTTTTGAAAAAATATGTCATATAACTATTAGCGTGTTGTTCAGTTATCTTTTTTTAAAATTATTTCATAATAAATTTTTATAGTTAATCAATTTGTAGTTTTAATAAGGTTTATATATATAATTAATTTATAATTTTAATGAGGTTTAATTAATTTATAGCTAATAACTTCCTCAGACAAATTATAACTATATTATAATGTTGCCATATAAAATTTTTAACATTTTAATTTTAAATAAAATTTTCGGTACAATATTGTAGTGACGATTTTTATATATCTCTAAAAAGCTTACAGTACATACAAAAGTCTGTATCGTTGAAATTTTATGTAATAAATTTAATTTTTAGTAAGATATTTAATGCTTCTGTCTGTAAGTTTTACTTTGTGATTTTTCTATTGATTTTTTCATTTTGGCTTTATATACGAATACATTGGGTATTTTTCTTTCTTTTTTTCTTAATAAATTAAATGTAGGTTTTGGCTCATTGCCACGAAAATATAATGGGTGGTAAAAGTATGTGTACTTATAAAAAATTGAGATGAAAAACTCATGCATCATCAAATATAATCAATCAGAATTGAAACCATTTCCAAAAATAATACATATTCACTTGGCATTTCTGTATTTTCTGAAATAAATGCAATTTTTTATAATCCGCAAAATAAACGAAATCAGTGGGTTTTTTTTCCAAATTAATAGTATTTAAGTTCGTCAGTTTTCATTTACTCGTTTATCATATACATGAAAATCAATAATAGTATCAAGCTCTTTTTTATTCAAAAACCGTCCGTTATATTTAAGGACTACTTTCAGGACGGTAATTTTGAAATACTGTACAAAGAATATATATATACATATATCTTTGTCGAAAGCTTTATTTCAATTTAGGTTCATAACATTTTGACTTGCTCACAAATTCAATGATGTAGAAAACTACTACACCAATCATCAATATTTCATTATATAAGCTCTATAGAAAAAAGGATTGCAGAAGAGGCGTTTGAATTTCACTATGCCTTTGTAAATCGCATTTTAATACACAGCCAGTCGAGCTTTTAGAGGAAAAAAATTGAAGTAATAATAATATTTAAAATAAATACAAAAATGCTTAATTTTAAGGTATCCCACTGGTTGCGACAACTTTTTTTTTTTTTAAAATGGAGATATGTGGATTTTTTTGTTGTCTTTAGGATTTTTAAGTACATTTTAAGAAAAATATGCTAAAATTAAGAAGAGAAAAATAAATTATTATCACTAAAATGAGAAAAAATGGGTAAAAATTGACAAAAAATAACTTAAACGCGGTCCATTCTGTACCTAAGGTTTATGAACAAGTTTTCAATTTTTCAATTCTGATGTGTTTCTATGTTATTCATTGTCAAAATGACCTTCAGGATAAGAGGCATTTTAATTTTTACAAAAACTAGAGGACTTTATCTCAGTTACTATATGAAATTGCTTAAAAAAAATAGTGATTATGTTCACATAAGGGACTGTAAATTTTGTAATAAAACAGTGATTGATAAATCTGAAGGTTAAAACACTTCTACTATTATACAAAACATACACAAAAAATTTCAGTTAATTGTTTTCAAAACTTTTTTAGCAATCTGACCCCGTTTGATTATTTTCAAAAAATCACATTTCGAGTAAAACGCGTTTTAAAGTATAACATCTTGGTTTAAGTGATAGCATGTAGTTTTTGTTCTAAAGAACGGAAAATGATAAAAACTTGGTATTTTTATATAGCTAATAAGATGGCCTATAAAATAAAATCATAAAAAAAAATTGTCAATTTTTGGCAAAATTAACAATTTTAGGGTAGTCGGATACCTTAAGGAGTTTGATTTTGAATATTTAAATCTCCGTCGAAATGTACGAGTAATGATGTATTTAGAAACCAACTTAATTAATTAAAAGAAAATTAAAAGAGGATAAGATAAAAGATTTTTTATGAAAAAAATCACACGCACACTTAAATTTGCATTACATTCACGTTCTCATTTTGCATTCTCCATCATCATCTCAGAGATAATTATCCCAACTAAGTTTTTAAACAATTAATCTGCCTTTTAAAAAGAATATAAAAACAGTATAGTTTTCAGGTGGGAAAACATTAAGTTTCCACTTCCCGTTTTTATCTTACATTACATAATTCTGTACAAATATATATATATATATATAATCTATATTTTCTTTCATTTGAGAACAAAACTTATCTCTAAACATATATAAACAACAAAACTCCAAAATAATCAACCCTTTCGAAAAAAAAGGCCTAATGCATTCAAAACAAAAACCAACATTGCCTAAGCCATAGAAAAATAGAGCAGAAGCTTCCTAATACCAAAGAGGTAATACCTAAAAAGGAAAAAATAAATTAGACAGAGCGAAGAGCATAGAAAATAAAACAAAACATGGAACAAAACTGCTTGCTAAAATAAAAACGAACGCGAGTCCAATGTTCATTACACATAATCAAGAGGTAATTAAGCCATTTTTTAGTGCATAGAAGGTCAATTAACAAAAATGCAAATGTGCAGAGGGATTTATGTTGATGCGAGCCTGCTTTATGACAGTTCCACAATCACTTAATCTACACGGGCTTTTTCTCCTTTTTACTTACACTTTATGATAGTCTGGGACAGATGTTTTTGCAGAATCAACATGCCACAGGGGGCCACAATGCTCGGGAACATTGGTACAATTAGGCACTTCTGGCTCATTCATTAGTGAGTGGCATTGTGTTTAGTCTAGCGCTAACGACCCGACAGATACCAAGCGGCAATATTGGGTTAGCTTAAACATTTACTGAATACGGGATTCGCGCTTTGAATATTCTGTTTGAGTAGAGAGCTGCCCTGTCGTAATGGTTTGGTGGGATTAAAGGCCAGGGAGACGTGAAATGATGGAGGGCCTTTGTTTTGCTAGGCATGCAGGGCAAATACCAGAAGGTACATAAAACATAGTGCGCAAATATTTGTCTGGGTTTTTAATCTAGAAGATGTTTTGATGTTTGGTGTAGGAAAATTTTACGTGAAAGTCTTTCAAAATCGTTGTTCCATATCGCTTATGTTGTAAAGAAGATATTTACTTTTTAGTAAACAAAATAATTCTATACGTGTGTGTGTGTGTGTGTGTGTGTGTGTGTGTGTGTGTGTGTGTGTGTGTGTGTGTGTGTGTGTGTGTGTGTGTGTGTGTGTGTGTGTGTGTGTGTGTGTGTGTGTGTGTGTGTGTGTGCGTGCGTGCGTGCGTGCGTGTGATATTCGAACTTCAAATACAGTAATACCTCGACTTACGCGAATTCGGAGTTACGCGATTTTCAAATCTCATTGATTCTTCCCCCCCCCCATCACCCATCATTAAAACTCAGACAGAATCAGTACTAGAGCCTGATGAAATTGGTAATTTGATTGAAGAAGTTATCGATCTTGCCGGGTAAATAAATTCAGAAGTGGTTAGTGATGACGATTTTTCTGACTGCTGGACTCCCACAATCAGTTGACAATTGTTGAACTTATAGAAATACAGGAATAAGAGCAAGATATTGAAGAACTGAAGTCTGTAGACCCAGTTCAGAAGATCGAATGACGATTGGTAATTTGACAGGCCTCAGTTTAATTGTAGAAGGGTTATAAATTTTTAAAAATACGTACTCCACTAACCAAACAGTTCAACGTCACCAAAACAGTTGTTGCCATCGCCACTCTTTTTTCTTGCTACACACTTAGTCTCGGTTTTTTGTGTCACACCTTGTATATAATATATACATACGTGCATGTGTGTTCCTCAGAAAAATAATCCAAATAATCAGCAGACAGTTCTGAATCTGTATTCAAATTTAATTCACCCATACACAAAAAAAAAGTGTTTTTGTTGTTTGTGTTACCCGTAATTTCAAAAATCGCTGATCTGAATAAAGTAGAACACAAATTTAAAGGATTTAAATTCCTACCTTCATCAAAGAATAATTCTCGCCTTAATCACAAAGAAAATTTCATATGAAAAACATCATAGTCAAACTGGATCAACTTTTCAAAACATTGGCCATAAATAATATCACCATAAGAATTAAAAATGTCGCCCATCCTGTATAGTGGTTAGCGATGCTGACTACTGTGCTATTGGGCCTGGGTTCGAATCCCGGAGAAGGTATGAAATGTTGTAAATGTATAGTGCCTTCGCGGCATGAGGGTACTCTAAACAGCCGTCGACCCGCAAGTCCTCTCGTGAGGTGAGGAAGGGGAAGAGAGGTGGGAGGCCCCTGACCACCCCCGGGTGTCTTTCCTCAAAATTGGGGTGGAAACGAGCCACATCGTACTGTCAACTGCATGGTTCTCAAAGCTACGGCTAACGACAGGCGTCACTTAGCCCTTTGCCGATCCAATGGCATTAGCAACAACATAATTAGAAATACGCGTAAATCGTAGAAAGAAAGAAAATATATTATCAGAGTACGGGCAAACGGTTGCGGCCAAATTTCAGTAGCCCGAACGGTTAAGGGCTTAAATGAAAATATTTTAAAACATTCGAAATAATTACATTTTTATTATTACATTTACAAATAATTCTTTAATAATTTTTTTTTTTATCTAAACAATCATATCTTATATTAACATGTTACCCAGCATTGTTGAGTTACAAATTTGCTTTATAATTATGTCATAAAATAACATTGCAATTTTTATAACATATATTAATTTCAATACATATATTTTCCTGACAGCAGAAGAAAGAAAATCGTGAATTGTTTTCTATTTCGATGTGCTATTACACTATATTCCTTTTAACCTGTCATTGAAATTCCATTTACACTCCTAATAAAATTTATAAATTCATAGCAATTTCTATGCTTGAAATAGAAAAACTATTTTTATAACTGCATATATTCACCTAAAAACAATTTAACACTAAAAACTACTATATATTTTCCCTCCATATTTCATTCAGGGCTCTTTTCCTTTTTCACTAAATTACACCAAGAACATTATCCTCACCCTAACACATCAACTAATAGTACCTTAAGCTAAACCCGAACATACATCTCCTTCTGTCAACCCAACTAATACCTCACACCACCTCTTAAAATAAATCAGCAAAGTCAAAAAACCCCTGTGCTTTTCTTCGAACCCGGAGACAAGCATTTTTATTCACACATATTACGCATATTACGTACATTACATATCCTTCCTTCAAATGCGACTATAAATAGCGCCCCTCGCGGCACAATTCGGAAACTGCGGCAGCCGGGCAGCAAGCAGTATTATGTTTTTTCTACTTCTGCAAACTTACCGAGAGTTGGGGAATATGTCGAACATCTGTTTTTCCAGCAGGGGTTGGAAATAGGGACGGCAGAAAGGGTGCTATTTCGGAAACGAGAGCGTTTATGGGTGATGGTATATGGAGGATGAAATTGGGGGCGATGTTTTTTGCACCATTTCGCGTCCTGTTTGTTGTCGCTTTCATCTGTCAGCATTTTGTATTAAGAATGTAATAGATCAAGCCTTAGTTTGCCCAAGAAGATTCAAATGTCATAACTCGTAATTGATTCTTGATATAAATAAAAGTTAATTTTTCTGTCATATAATAGAATACTATCGTTCAATCCCCCCATTTTTAGCTGAAATATCCGTTCTTCACACGATTTATATTTTTAAAAAATTAAATCCATCTATTTCTGCAAGCATAATATTTTTTTAAAGAGGGTAAAACCGATGCAAGTCAGAATATCCAAAAATTTAAAACAATTTTTATAAGTGTTTACATAATGAGTAATTTTAAACTAACTGCAATTTGGCCTCACAGAAAGGATTTCACGTAACACTGTCATGAATAACATATATCATATAGCCTACAACTGGAAAAAAATCAAATTAGAGTTTGAACTAAAATAAACAATCTATATATATCGAAAACAAACAAAAAATAGGTCTACGTCAAAATAAAGTATGATCAGCAATAGAACTAAAAAACAAACTATGTTGCCGAAAAAATTAATTTTTAAACATAACTGTTATGCAATATTCCAATTAAAATTAATTGTTATTCTGTTACAGAGAGCAAACAAATGATTAAATATACTGATAAATAACTAAATTGATAATAGAAAGATATATATCATACTTGGATAAGATACGTATAAAATACGTATACGATCTTCAAAAAACTACTCTAAGAACAGATTGTGAGAAGTAATGAAGCCATGTGACGAAAAATCACATCAACATTGAAATCCAAAGGAAAATATGAAAAAATCGTTTCAAGGAGCATTTAATCACAAATGGTTTCAACGAAGAGCTTCTAGATCAGGGATGGCCAACCTGCGGCGCGTGCCACAATGTGGCACGGTGGAGTTGTAACGGTGGCACGCGAAGACTTACTGAAAAATTTTAAGCTTTTTAAAAGATATTAACTAACCATTCTTTACAATTTTATTGTGAAGTGGCGTTATCTCAGACAAAAAAAAAACCTCAAAATTTGAATCCAAACATGTTTGTGAATAAATATTTCTCAAAACTAGCTGACGTGCACCTATAATAACCTAATTTGATTTGCATATAAAAGAACTAATCCTAATATAGATGACTTGGTAAAAAAAAAATAGAAATGCAAAAGCAACATTAAGTAAATACTGAGCGTTTAATATAATTATTGATTATTATTACTATATGATGCAAATTACTCATTTTTATTTTATACCTAACCTAATTGATTGAACTTGTTAAAAATCTATTAACTATAAAACCCAAGTTGGTGTACTTTTGTCTTATTTATTATATTATTTTTAAATTTCGACTAAATAGACTTGCATTAAAAAATGTGATATTTGCGTAAAAATTCCATAATTAGCTATAAGTAATATTCTTTCACTTTTCCAAATTTTTTTGTTGAAAAAGTTGGAAGTACAAGCATATTTATTTCTATCAAATATAGTGGCATTCTTCCCATAAAGGATGGCCACTCCTGTTCTAGATCAAGGGTGTCAAACTCAAAGGTTAACTTGTGAGTGTGTGTGTGGGGGGGGGGGCAAACTAACAAAGTTTAACTGTAGGAGCGGGGGGGAAAAAGGTCAATATTCAAAGAAACGTAATTTTATTTCGAATAATACATTATGATAAGCATAAATAAAAGAACAAAAGAAATTAATGTTTACGTCCTAACATTTGACATCTCTTCTCAGCTACTATCTTTCCTATTTCGGGAGAAATTTTGATTTTTTATTATATATTATTGTGTGCCAATATACTAATATACTAGACGGGTCGCAAAAATGCTCTTTGCGGGCCGCGAGTTTGGCTCTCCTGTTCTAGATAAACAACGTTAACTGTTCTTCCATTTAAAGCAGAGATGGACTATAGGGACCATCAAGTCAAATATCATAAGATGAAAAAAAGCCACCCGTTATTGGTTTATACTGCTGGTGGCATAAATGTTATTATGTTGATAAAATGATAATCTGCCAACAGCTATTATTATGGATTGAGGGTCCTTTTTTTTCTGTTATACTTTTAGTTAAATTTTTCTACAGTTTTGCTACAAAGATCAAAGCGTGGTGTTTGTCATAGTAAAAAAAAAAACAATAGAATCAATAATTTTATTTTTCAACGGAAGGAAATGTTAATTTTATCGATGTTCTTTTAAAATAATCTTTTTTAAGACAATGGTAGCATTGGATCATTTTGAATAAGCATAATTCAAACAAAAAAGAATACCCTGAAGAAAAAGCAAGGAAAACGTGTATTTGATGCCCAATACAAAGAAACAAGCGTGGAATATGTTTTATTTATTTTTTTTAAATTATTTTTAAACTGCAATGAGATACAATAATGCTATTGGCCAAAGTAAGTCTGTTATCTCTGCAAAATTATACGAAAAATAAATATTTCGCTCGATCATTAACAGACGGATTTTTCAGAATCTGTTATAAGACAATTTAGTTTTTTAAATACAATTTTTTTAGTCCCTTATACTCCACTATCTTAGCATGACATATGACACGATTAAAAACGATTACTTGATTAGAAAATTAAAAGTTTGACTAAAAATTTTAGTAAAATATTTTGAAACACAATTCAACCGGCAATGAAATGCATCCTGTTTAAAGAATATAATGCTGTTGCTATAAAACTGCTTACTTGCTTGTAGACGACTTTAAAAACAAAAGTTACATAATATTTATACTCAGACATATTCATTTTACACGGAAAATGAAAAGAATATTTAAATAAATATTAGAATAATATTTCACAGTAAAATATTTTTGTTTAAAAAATGGATTAAAAGCAAGGTACTAGAAAAAAATATAAATATACCTACGTTCCGTATCAACTCAAATCTAAGTCGCACTGGTTTTCAAATGAAAATGTTACTGAAAATGGGGTGCGTCTTAGAATCGAAGGGAAAAAATTGTTGGATGGAGTACTAAGAGCAATTACAGGTTCTGTTTTTTTCACAGGTTCATGTTTATTTACTTGTTATTAGTTCTCATTTTAAATTTTCGTAAAATTCGATATCTCTCAATAAAGCATTTTACGCTATTTTTCATTTTACACAAAATCTTGTTGAGAATTTGGGGTGCGGCTTAGAACCGATGGCGGCTTAAATTAGAATAAATACGGTTTTTAAATCTTTCACTTTATTTTGTGATAAAAATTTTATTAGAAATACTATGTTTTTTTATACAAAATAATAATTTAATAAACTTATTAGTAGTACATTATTTATTTTATTTAACCGATTTTTAGTTACCACTGTTACTTTCAAAGAAAAAATTATTTTTAACTTGATTTATATTACTTTTGTGTTACTTTTATGCATATATATCATTAGATAGTAGAACAACAAATTTATTATTGTTTTGTCTATTGGTACATTTTGATTCTTCATGTTTCTCTTATTTGAAATTCATTAAAAATATGTTACATCCTTAATTTGAAATCTTCACACCACTTTTCTGCAAATTAGTTGTGCAAAAATGTTCAGAGTTTGGGATGAAAAGAAATTGTTGTGAATTTAAATATAGATCACTTTGTTTTAGTTGAATATAGGTAACTCTTTCTAATGTGAGATTCTATGAGTCTGTAAAAATAATCTTTCTCTATTTAGGTATCACATAACAAAAACTTAAGGAAAATAGAACAATTAGATATTAAGATAAATAGATGTAATTTGTTTAAAAAATAAATAAATTTGTGTATTAATGATTTAAAATATATTTAATAAGCTAAAACGTAGGAAAAATTTGCCGAAAATAAACTTAATAAAAATATAGTGCATTTTTAAATGCTGATTTATTTTTTATTTAAATATCATTAATTTGATTTGTTTCAATTTTTCCAAAAAATTTTGCATTTTTATGGAAAAGAAAATGTTTTTTCTTAATCGTGTGCTAACAATAAAATCGGAAAATTTGCCGGTTTCACAGCTTTATTTTACTTAACTGCACAGTAAAATTTCAAAAATAAACAAATTTATCATTATGAAAATCTTTTTTTCTGCTTTATGTAATGTGTTCGTCATATTATTATCTTTATTTAAAATAATGAGCAAATGCCTTCAATCAGAGAATATTCTTTTTGACAAAATTATTATTTTAAGATCACACTTATTATTATGCTAATTCTAAAAAAAAATAATTTTAACTTTTTTTAAAATTTGTTATAGCATGACTAACAGCTGCAAAAATAGGGAATTGTATATATATATATATATATATATATATATAGTAACATAAAATGAAAGAAATACATGGCATAATAAAATGATAATACAAAATAATATCACTAACAAAGCTAGAAGATTCAAACCAGATTCAAGAAACACACTTAAAAATAATGGAAGAGTCTATTTAGAAGAATTAACTAAGCGTATGTATAACATGGAACAAATTAGAACTTTAAAATGTAAGAAGCCAAAAAGTCAATAGACTAAAATGAAGACCTGTTATGATTTCTAAAGCTGTTGCTGAATTAGGACCAGCAAAATTAGGGTTAAATATATTTTATGGATCCTACCTTCCCCTGTTCAGCAGAAATTTTATACATAACAGGAAAACATACCAATATTGAAAAGTTAGGCCTAAAACCAACCACGTGTAATTTGCAACCAAAAGAAAAATAAAATAAAAATAATAGAAAATATGAAAGGAAATGAATCCTAACAAAATACAAATAAAAATAATTTTGAAAAGGAATAATGAAGCAAAAACTTACATGAAAAAATGCAAATAACCGGAGAGCGGGAAAAACTGTACGTACGAGAACAATACGCTAAATGATCGTTATATAGATAAATAGATAGATAGATATAAATGTTCTGGATTCATAACCCTATCGTATTAAATCATAAAATAGACATTCATGCAAGATAAATCACAATTAAATTTTATTCTTTTTCTTTCTCCAAATCTTAATATTAGCAACTTTTCATATAAATAGTAATAAGTTTATATTTTAAGATTCGTAGTTCAACGTTGATCTCATCCATTGTCTTCAGTTAGATTTGTGTAGAAATAATTTTTTGTTAAAACATATTCATATGAAATATATAATATAGATCTTGCAAGCACTTTTTGTTCTCCAAATATGTCCCGTTTTCCTACCGCTTTTCCTATAAAAAATAATCAAAAATTTAACATTCTGGGAAAAAATATGCTCACGAACATATACTATGACATACTTTAATATCATGCGAAAAAATATTTATGTACAAAATATTCTATCAAATATACAAGAATATTTCTTAGTATAAAATAATAATATGTTTCGAAAGAATTTTAAAATTATCTTAAGAGATCAAAGGAAGGAATTTTCTAGAATTCTTATTCTAGAAAAAGGCTAAAATTCTGGTCTGAACTTATATTCGGTACTATAATCCATTTAGAAAAATGCACCTACAATCATCGTGCTAGCTCAGGCAAAAGAAAATGCTTTTATAAAGAGCTTCTTATTCTTTAAAAGCATATTTCGTTCAATATCCAGCTTAGTTAAACTCTCCCCGATAGTTTTTTAGACATAATCATTCTAAAGTATGTTGCGTTGTGCTAGAAATATTTCATTAACTTAATCTTATTCTATTGTGTAGAAGCTAAAAATAAATACTTTTTCTAAAAAATGCTGTGATTAAAAGATAATGTATAAGCGATTTTTATAGTACAATAACAGATGAAGTAGTACCGGAAATTAGCTGACAACGTAACTATAACTAAGCATGGTTTTGCATAAAATATGATTAACTCATGAATAAAGCAAATTGGTAATCCTTTTTGAGTCTACATTTTTATGTGGTTAAAGTTACAAAGTAGCAGAAGGAAATAAAGGTTAACCAGCTGTCCATCTAGGGTTACTGAACATTTTATTTTGAAAAAGACTAGGTGTGTACAAGAACATTCAAAAATAAAAATATAATAACGAAAGTATATTATTTTTAATTGTTAAATAGATACTATTAAATAATGTTCAATAAGTAAATATTTGAGAGAAGAAATTTATACATTGTATTGTATCACCTACCATTAAAGAAGAACTAAAATTAAATATTAATTATGTGTTCGAAACTTATATCTATCTCAGTATTGATTTTTTTAGAACTTGAATTTGAAACGCTTGATTGAAGGTGTTCCATTATGCGTTCAATATTAATAAATGTAATAAATATTATATTTTAAGCATAGAGAACTGAGCCATTGACTTGTTACGAAATAAATAGAAAGCCATGCAATGCCTTGTCTATCTACGAATTTTCAGATAGTTAAAAATTTTAAATATAATTTATAATCGCACAACTTTTTTTAAAGAATATTCCCATCAACATTTTATAATTAAATTTTTGATGCATTTCAAATGTATCAACTATATGAGCTCTATTTTATGTGTGTGTATGAGGTAACATCTTCTCATAATTTTTTTTATTCAGCGTAAAACAGAAGAAAAAAATAGCTTTTAAAATAAAATGTGTTGAATATGAAATTGAAGAAAGGAATAAAAAAAATAGTTAATATAATGAGATAAACACAACAAAAAAATCGCTTAGTAAGGTGTATAATCTAAGTTAGATTATCCAATCTCATACTCCTGAATTAGTTCATTAAATTAGATAAATAAAAAATTTTAGTACTAAAAATATGGGATCAAAAAATTAAATTTTTTTTTAAAAAAACTAAAGATATAAAATAAAAAGTTGCATCCTTTTTTAATATCTTAAGTAATTTTTTCACAAATTATTTCACATTTCTTATTAATATGATCTCTTGCAATTATCAAACTATAGTCACTTCCAGTGGAGTAACGGAGAACATTTGGGCCCTCCAGCAAATTCAAGTTTTGGGCCCCCAACTTAGATTTTTCAAAAGGTAAGTACTTGGCGGCAGCTAGGTTTTGAGCCCCCTAGAACCCTGCCCCTCACCCGCGGAGGGGCGTTGCGGGGGTGTACGTTACGCGACTGGTCACTTCCTTTTATTGAATTTTAACCACATTTTCTGCAACACACGATCAAGTGATTTTTTGTTCAATGACGAAAATTATTTATCTTTAGATAAATATTTCTGCAAAAATGACCTTATCATTTACAAACTGTTAATTACAAAATAATTGTTTTTAAATTTTTTTATGTTCATCTTGTATTTTGGTGTTTTTTTATGTATTTTATCCTGTATATATATATAGCAGAAATATTCTTCGTCTACATTCTTAAAACGGTTTAATTTGAATACATATATGTATATATAAAAAAATAACTGGGTGGGAAATTTTTTTTCTTTGTATAATTTTTAATTAATTAAAAATCATACGTAAAAAATATATATAGTTCATTCGTTAAAATATAGTAATTCTGATTTTTCAAATCTGAGTTAGATTTTATAAAAGAACAAACAGAGTTTATTTGCTTAAGGGCGTTTAAAAGAGCTGTTCATCATTCTAATACATTCAATTTTAAGATATTATATTTGCTTGAAATATATTTTTTTAAAAAATCTATATAAAAACAACTTTAAATATATTTATATAAATTGTTGAATAAAAGGAAACCAAACACTTTCAGATAAAAATGGCGAATAATACAAAATATTTTTGTGAAAAGAATATTTCGTTATTCTATCATAGATTTCTATTTATAGTTTAGGCGTATAGTTTGATTCGACGTAGAGCTTTGAGACGTTTCATATATACAAGGCGGTTTTTCGAAAGAATATTTATAACGATATTCATGGAAGGAAACCGTAACGGTGAAGAAAGAAACTCAATAATAGTACTAATAATACAGTCTGGTAATGTAAGATTCCCGTTCATTGGAAAACGAAGTATTTTTCGTTTTAAATCAGTAAGAAAAATCATCAATTCTAAAAACCAATCATGAAAAATAAACGTATTATATTTTTATTCGTACACTCAAATTCAAAAGCAAGTTATGTTAGTAAAAATAAAGTGAAAACCTTTTAACTATCCTGAAATTTAAAAAAAAAAATACAGTTGGATAACAAAGTTGAGCTTTTAAAGACTAGAAATATTTTTAAAGAATTACAATTTGTAATTGACTGGAAAAAAAAGAGGAAGCATTTGAAAAAAAGATATGTTTTACGTAAATGCGGATTAGTGTACTTAACAAAAATATCACGCGCTGTTAATGTTGTTCAAGCAGGTGACGTACGCAAGAAGAAACTCCTTGCAACAAATATTTAATCTTTTACATTAACATTGTTTAAAATGAATAAATTTATAAATACTATCGAATAAAAAAATGTCAATATAATTTTCCAAATAATAATTTATTAAAATGCCAGAAAATGTTCATTTCTCTGATTTATTTCACTATCTACGCATTTGACTAATATCTAAATTCTATTTTCATATGTTTGTATTTTATTCATGTTTATGTGTATTATCGAATCGGTATACTTTAAATGGATTAAAAGTAAACGATTAAACTGCGTTTCACTAGATTTACGTAATTAATGTTTTTTTTCCCCCTCAAGTAAAAAAAATAAAATAATGTCCTTCAAAATCCATAAATTTGTATATTTTTATTTATGTTTTTCACGCTATTTTTCTGTTTATATAACCGTTGCCAAAGTTTCCAATTTGATTAATTTTGTATAGAATGATTTAGAAAAGCCTTAAAAAACGTGCCACTTATTTTATAAACTGCATATTAACTAATGACAAGTATTTAAACTTTTTTAGTGCTTTTATTTTTATAAACCAGAAGGATTTCAACTTATTTCTCTTCAAGAATCAAACGCTATTACATAATGGACTCCTGCCTTTGCCTAATGCCATACAAAAATTTAATTCGTGTATAAAGGCTTAATTCATTACATTAAATTACGCATTTACTACATAACTTCAACATATATTTAAATGCTATACATGCATTAAAGCAATATCAGGTAAATTATAAGTAAAGAACTTTTTATATTAGTATGTCGTAGTTGAAATTTAGACATACGGAAGGCAGAAGATATGCTCTGGTCTTCTATAATTAATTTATTGTTAAGTGTGTAAAAATATACGGTTGCGCATCGAAAATATTTTTCTTTTTCTATTTCTCAAATAATAATAATTCTTCGTGCTTGTCGAAGAAAAAAAGAAAGGGGAAAGTGAGGGTAAACTTCCAATTTAAGAAATGCTTTAATATTTGGACTTGTTCTTCGAAGAAACGACTTATGAGCAATCAAAACAAAAAAATATTCGAAAACGAAATCATCCTATTCCTTTGGAACAAAAAACAAACCTTCCATCCTCTCTACTTAAAGGGAGAATCCCTTCCTTAAAAAATAAATAAAATACCAACCTCTTAGATCAAGCCAAATCTCTATTCATGTTTAAAGTAAATGAAATATATTTTATATCATTCCGAAGTCGAATCATCATAACTCCAAAGACCAAAATCCCAGAGAGAGAGGCTTAATAAAAAGTCAAAGCCAAAATAAAAACAAAACAAAAAAAGCCAAAAAAAACCAAGTCCCAGTTTCGCTTGCTGAATCTATTCCCCTTTCTTTGACGCTATGAGGTTTGAGTCTTTCTCCCCAGAGGGCGCTTTCGTCGTTTAGCTATTGTTTAGAGGCGGAGTTCTGACGTCATAAGTGGCCAGGCCTCACGAACCAATAGCGAAAGGCCTGAGATTGTCCATCAAGGTCTGAATTGACGGTTACGAGTACGGGTTGCTAGATCAAGGCGAGAGCGGGCGAGTTGGCGAAGTTTTGTATTTCGGGTAGATTTGGGGTTCTTGTTTCGTACGGCTGCTAGTTGATTTTCGTTAGATTTGGAGAAGTTAGAATTTAATTTTTATTGCATGCTCTGTTTGTGGGTTCTCGAAGCATATTTGTTCAAAATCGAGAAAAAATATTTTTTCATAAGACTAACCTTTTTTTTTTTTTTTTTTACTTTTGAAACGGAATTAAAAGGACTTATTCTAATATTTTTTTTCCGACACATTAGATCGTTGATAAAAGATATTTTTGTGCTTAAAATTGCAAAAAAAAAAAAAAAATCCAGTTTTAATATATTTTAATTTTTAAGAATATTCTTTTCTAGTCAAAAATTCAATGACAAAAGATTCAAAGAAAAAAACCGATACACAAATATCGCATTTACTCGAATCTAAGCCACACTTTTTTCTAATATTAATGCTACCGAAAATCAGGTGCGACTTAGAATCAAAGGAAAAAATAATTCGTTGGGTAGGGCAATTATAGCAATTGCAGGTTCATGTATGTATTTAAAAGTTTATGATATTGGTAAAAAAACGAACTATCACTTCTTCTTAGTTCTCATTTTAAATTAATTTTAATTTTGTGAAATATAATATCGATAAACCATTTTACTCTATTTTTCATTTTTCACAAAAACTTGTTTGGGTGCGGCTTAGATTCGAATAAATACGTTACCTGAAATAAAATGGCTAAAAGCTAATCTGATATTAGAAATGCCATTTTTTTCTTATAAATTTTGAATTTATATTTCTTTTTATTTCGTACAAAAATTTAAGAAGATTATTTTTTACATTATTCCGTGTAAGATTATATTTAATACCACAAAAATTTTTGCGGGCGGAATTTGTGAATAGTAATTTTGTGTACAAATGTTTGAAAGCGTGACTTTCAATTTCGATACAACTTGAACAGAATTTAAAAATTTACAGTAAAATTATTATAAATTTTAAAAAAATACCATAAAAACAAAATTAATTTTAAATTATTTTATAAATAATAATTTAACAAAAAAAATTTAGTAACATAACAAAAATCAGCAATAAAACAGAATTTAAACTTGGAATCTGATCAGTGGCGTACCGTACACCCCCGCATCGTGAGGGGCCTAGTATTTTAGGGTGCCCAAAACTTGACTAACGCCAAGTACGTACCCTTCATAAGTTCCGGCTTGGGTTCCAAACCTGACTTTGCAGGGGGGCCCTTATACTCTCCGTTACGCCACTGAATCTGATCCAATTATTGGTGTAAAAATAATATCATTTGTGCAACTTAACAAAGAAAAATAAATTGAACAGTTATTGTTTTGAAATTAATCTCCACGCAACTCTTTCTACCCCTGAAGCGAAATGAAGTGAAGCGAGGAAAAAGTATATGCGAGAGTGAGTGAAGAGAGTGTGTGGGTAAGGTAGTGGTTCCTAACCCCCAAGCCGAGGACCGGTACCGGCGTATTTAAATACAATTAAATTAAAATTATTAATACAAATCAATCTAAAATATAAGCAATCAACGTCCTCCCCCTCACCGGGCCATGGCTAAATTATCAAACGTTGACCAGTCCGCGGCGATAACAAGGTTGGTAAGCCCTGGAGTAAGGTATTGTAGGAGTTCCTATGATGAACTCGAAGTTATAGTGGTGGTCAGCAGCAAGCATAGGAATTTTTCAAGGAATTGGTCCAGGGTCGAAAGTGGACCGGTCTCGTATGCTCCAATACACCGCCTAACATATTCTTTTGATTTTGTCAGTGTTCGGGAACAAAAAAAAACAGTAAAAAAATAATAGAATAAATAATTAGTATTAATTAATAAAATTAACTATTAATAACAAATACTTAATTTCGCTTCACATACTATACACATAGGATTATAATCAATCGAAAAAATTCAAGGGCTATGGAAGGTGGTATGGACCTGAGACCCCCCCTTGATCCCTTGTATGCGCCACGGGTGGTGGTGCATCATGAGAAATTTTTAATAATGTCTATACAGAGTTAATTATTAATCAAGGTCTAGGTTTTTTAATAAATTAGAGTGCTTTATACAAAGCGGATTTATTTGAGAACCATCTACACGGCAATTATTTATTTAGGGAGTTACGATTTATATCTGAACGAAATTTTATAATTCCACTCGTTTTGCGGAAGGGGAAAAAACGTTCTGTTTCATTCTCTTTCGTAAAAGTTATTTAAAATTTCTGAGCACGAGCGGGTTCCGCAGGTTCTAAAAGTGCTTCTAAATCCGGGGTGGGCTTTACGTCGATCACGATCGACAGGTGGACCGCCAAGACATTTTGAGGTGACCGCCTAAAAATTTTACCAGTTAGTAATTATATACGGAAAATTCAAGATTGGCTGACAGAACGCAGACTGAGCCTTCTACTGACTTTAACAACAAAAACTAACTTTAGATAAAAACGTTTTATTTTTATTATATTTTGTATTGTTTCATAATAAATGTATCATTTGATATAATTATATTTGGGGCTATTATTATTAAGTTTGTATCTTGCGTTTTGCTTTAAGCACGGTTTTAAAAGAGTTTTTTTTTTATTTTAGTTCTGTAGGTATATATATATATAAGTACATATTCCGTACTTATTATTAAGTTATAACAATAACCTTTTCCTCACTTCACCACACCTACGACATTGAGCAGTAGCGTACACAAGAATTTTTAAAGGGAAGGGGGTCGAGGGTTGAAGGTCTACCATTCTCGTATCATACCCCAATACGCAACCAAACATATTTTTTTGATTTTGTCGATTGTCGAGAGCAAAAAACAGCAAAAAATAAATTACTGAATAAATAATTAACATTAATAAATACAATATTACTAATATCACATACTAAACTACATTTTACATGCTATATACATGGGCTATAATGAATCGGAAAAACATGAAGGGTTATGCGGAAGGGTCCGAACCCGTAGACCCCTCCTCTGCTCTTGTGTGCGCCACTTACACTGGGTGGACGGCGACTTCTTGAAAAAATTAGAAGTAGCCCGCACCAGGAAAAGTCTGCCCAACCCTGTTCCAAATTGTTGTTAATAATAAAATCTTAAATTAAACTTTTAATAATCTTATGAAAAAGCTTGTTTTACAAATAGGTTGGTACAGTATTGTACTAGTTCAAAGATTTAAATTTAAATGTGGTCCAAGAGGGGGGGGGGAGATTAATTTTAAAATTATTCTTTAGAATCGGAATTATTCCTGAAAAATCCCCATCCTTATTTCAATTTTTGAGACCCATTGACAATTGTTCACTCTGCAACTCTAGAAAATAATATTAATTCAAAATGGAAGATAAGTTTCTATTTAAAATATTCAACTCTTACAGTTATTTAAATCTTGAATATTAAATTTATTCTTTAACAATGACGGGTTCGGCTCTTAAATGATTCTTTAATAATTTTTCCGGCGTATTTGGAATAATTTTGAATCTCTCTTTCTCTTTTTCCCCAAATGAACTTTTTCAATGACTTTTTAGAAAATAATACTTTTAATTCAAAATTATAATTTCCATTATCCTGTTAGAAATATCAAATTAAGTACAATGACATATCTTTTTAAATTCGTTTATATTTTTTAAGCAAAATTCTTTTTTAAAAAAAAGAATTTAACTAAGCTTTGCACATTGCGCAGTTATATAGATGTAAAGAAACGGAAACTTACTGTATTGCACAGTGGTGTAACGTACACTCCCGCAACCCCCTCCCCCAGCATCGTGGGGGCCCAAAGCCAGACTGCCGCCAAGTACCTACCCTTTGTAAATTCCAACTTGGGGGCCCAAAAGCTGACTTTTCAGGGGGCCCAAATGTTCTCAGTTACGCCACTGGTATTGCAATTGTTTAACGTTTTGTTGATGTTGATTTACGAAAGAAAGTTTTTAACAATTTTATTTTCTTATCATTATTTGCAAAATAATGGAAGAAGCAAAATTATGATAAGGGCTGCATTTTTAGCAACTTAGCCTTTACAGACACGGCACGTCCCTAAATGTGATAGTCATTTCATGGTGGCACCATCTAGTGGAGAGCTCGTTACCAAATTTGGAAGCTTGAATAATTTTTTTTAATTCAAGCTCTCGTCGGATGCTAAATATTGCCATGTGATTAAATTTTTCCGAGAGTACCAGATCCAAATTGATACTCAAGGGATCTTTTACATGCCACATAATCATATGACATGCATGCGTATGATTTTCCCATCCAGAAAATCTATCGACTCCAGCCGGAGTCGAATCCGCAACCTTGGGCTTATGAGGCGAGCCACCGGAGCCGACATTAAATATAACTGAGGTAAATACGAATCTTAACTTGTAAAATCAGACCAATCATCGATTATTCTCACAAATTACAATACTTAGAAACTAAATATCTATTTATTTATTGTTTTAGTGTATTAATTAAAATTGGGAATTAATCCATTTTAATCTTATTGTAATGTTTAGGTTAATAACATCTTTGAATCTTGATGAAAATTCATTTAAAAAAATTGCTTAAAAGATTTTTCAGTAGAAATATCCCCCCCACCACCACCGCCACCTCACTCTAATTTCTGATTTTTAACTAAAATTAGATGTTATAATTATTAATATCGTAATTCAATTTTTTTAGACAGAATTATTAGCATACAACATGCTTTAAAAATGAAAAAAAAATGTATTAATTTTAATGATCTTTTAAATAAGATCACATGTAAAATTGGATTGTATCTAAAGAAAGATAAAAAACAATTTTCCAAACTAAATTAAAACATGCACACAAACATCAGTATACTTCGACACAGTGGCTCACACAAGAAAGGGGGGGCATCCTAGGGGTCCGGACCTCTAGGACCGGACCCCTATGGCTATTTCTAATTTTTGACCTTCCATCCCCAGTTTTCGATTGAGTTTTTTTGATTGATATGATAATCCTACATATATATAACGTAAAATTTAACTAAGTATTTGTAATTAACAATTTATTTTATTAATTAATGCTAATTATTAATTCAATAATCTATTTGTTACTGTTTTTTGTTAACAAAATCGGACAAAATCAGAAGAATCAACTGGTGTTGTCTTGAGGTATGATACGAGTTGGGGGACTTTCAACCATCGACCCCTCCCTTCAAAAATTTTTGTGTGCGGTACTGCTTCGACATATTTAAATATTTGTGACTTCTCGTTAATATTTTATAAATATTGCAATTTTATTTTCTGAAAAAGGGATTCGAAAGCTTTAGTACTGCTTTTATACTGCATTAATATAATTCTGGAGCTACATGAGAGCTATTTTTAGCATCGTTAATACGGATTTCGTAATTTCGAACAAGAATGACGCTTATATTCCGATATTCCACTCCTACACCAAATATCATACAGAAACTTTTTGACTTTTATAAATAATGTACTACATGTATACATTTGAGAGTTTTGGTGAAATCAAGGCATTACTGGCTTCTAATGTAAAAACAACCTTTAAACTACAACACTGAACACACTCAATGAAAATAAAGTATTTTATTTTTGTTTTAAAGTTATTCTGAGGAATTTTCATTTTGTTCCCCTGCTCATTTTCGCATGGTATTTGACATTTTTACTATGCCTTTTTCGGTAGACATGAAATAATTCATAGAATTTTTATACATATATATATATTAGGTTTACATTACGCTGTGTGTGCGCGCAGGCGTGTTAAGCCATTTCCTTCTTTACTACAGATATAAAAATAACAATACAAATTATTTTATTCATGCTCAAAATAAATAAAAATTACTTCCATGTATAAAATTTTTTAAAAAAAGCATTTCCATGTATAAAATTAATTTTAAAAAAACTTTTTTGTGTGCTTAAAATAAATAAAAATTATTTAATTACATTAGTTTCATTATTATTTAAGGTATCCAACTATATACTTTCGGGACCGTAATTTTTCAAATGCTTAAACGCGAATACTTTTTTGATATTTAGTGTCACACATAGATTAGAATATACGTATGTAATTGTTTTAAGAATATTATTACAATTTAAAATGATTTAAATGCAATATTTCATCAAAAATTGAACATAGAATTATTTATTATCCAAACCTTCTTCTTTAATGGAAAATGCTTCTGTAGTAATTATATTTTGCCTATATTTAGCTCAGACCTCTATACAGAGCCTGAACTAGGATTAAGGATTTTTGAAATGTATAATTTAGAAGATTTATCCACATTTTAATACATCAGAGTGAAGAAATTTCAACAGAAAAATACTGATAATCATTTCAAAATTGGTAGTAACTCTGAAAATGTGAATTTTTCAAAAGTCGTAGTTCTGGCCCTCTGGAGAAATATAATATAAGCAAAATATTATTTTTGGAAGCATTTTTCGTAAACGAGGACTGTTTTGAAAGAAAAAAAATAATTCTGAGTTCATTTTTTACCAAAATATTGCATTTAAATAATTTTTTATTCTGATATTCTTGAAACAATTTTATACATGTGTTCCAATCTAAGTGGCATTAAATTTTTTTAAAAATATTTGTTTGCACGCTTTTGCAAAATTACGATTCCGAACTTTATTGGATACCTTAATGCTTCGATTAATTTTCTACATTTCTCTTTGTATAATGAACACATTTTCAAGAAAGCAGAGTCAGGTTCATCTCGACATGGCAAGAGGGTGGATCGCAGTTATACGGAGGGGAAAAAATTAGTATGAATCGAAACCAACCCGTAAGGTATATATATATAAGGATGTTCTATAGTATAAAGATTAGGAGAAAATTTATTTTTCTTAAAGAAATAATTTCAAAGTTTAATATTGCCGCAAAGGGGTTTAATTTTCGGGGAGGGGGGAATGGGAAAATAATTTTTATTTTGGTTAATTGATTCAAGAATCAAATTTTAAGAGTATTTTTCTAGAATATAAATAATCAAAAGCGAGGATTACTGACAAGTGAGTACTGAGTATCTGAGTGGTACAATGTACATTGCAACATATCATAACTCCAGCTCTCCCTTCCCTCACCATCGAATCAGTTCCATCCAAGCTTTTTTCCGCCTTCCGCTTTATAGTGCACTGTACTTTGACAGTAGGGTTTTTTTTTTCTTTTTTTTTATTAAATTTAGTAAAGAAGTTGTTAAATGTATCTGATGCTCTTTTCGTCCTTGTAACTATTTAGTAGGTGTCCTCTCATCGCTATAAATGTTAAAATGTACTTAAGGTATCTGAACACGTTCGGAGTACTTTTTAACAAAATAGCCTACTAAAACATTATAAATGCTCTTTTAGGGTTCAATACCAATAAATATTACTATTTAACTATCAAAATTTAAAATAAATTACCTGAATTTTACAAAAATCACAATTATAAGTGAAATTTTAGCAATATTTTTGAAAAACTTCAAAGCAGTTAGAGAAAAAAGTAATAAACATATATTAGTGAAAGCATTACTAAAACAAATTAGATGCATTTATCTAGAAAATGTACTAAAATTTTATATTTTTAGTAAAATGAGAAAATTTTAGAGCTTATTGAGCAAACATTATAAGAAATGTTACATTTTTTATGAGACCATTTTTTAAATAACAAGCCATAACTCAAAAAGTATACAATAAGAAATATTTTAGTACATTCTCTAGAAAATAACGTAAATATCAGGTTCAAAAAACTTTATAGAAATACATTCGTAATATTTTGAGTTATCAGACTCGCCATGATAGATTTTGAGCCATTTAAAAGCCCACTTCTGGTAGATCAAAAACCCACTTCCGGTTTTTCTAAATTTATAAAATGGATTGTAACTTGGCCTCTAGGTAGTGTAGAGACAAAACAAAGTATGTTTCGTAAAGTCAAAAGATAGCTCTATTCAATAAAACATAAAACGAAAATATCTATCTTGCTGAATTTGGTCATTTTCAACGTATTCGGATACCTTAAAATGCTTGATTCACTTTTAAAAAAATTACTTTGATTTTTTATCATAAAAAAAATAATTGAGCTTCATTCAACTTTTAGCAGTATTTAACATATAAATCTCATTTTTTATCTTGTTTTTTCTTTCATCTATATACCAGAGAACGTCTTTTCCGCTTTGGTAGGTTTTGAAAAACTGGAAAAAAAATTCTCGATTCATCCTAATGGTCAATTTTTAATTGAGTAGAATTCTTATACACAATCGAGTGCGAAAAAGGTGAAATTTATATATGTTCGAATCGCTATATTGCGGAATAGCTACGATTGGTGGATACTTGAATAAGAGAAAAAAGAATTTTAAACCTGGTTTCTTCCCATCGTGACTAACGTCTAAATCAGGAGTGGGCAGACATTTCCAGGGTACGGGCTACTTCTAATTTTTTCAAGGTGATGCGGTCCACCCAGTGGCGAAGGTGTGGTGAGGTAATTATATAAATACGGAATAAGTACATTATAAATATGGCAATATACGGTAATAAATACGTAATATGTACTTACTTTCATAACTAAAAAAAAAACTTTCACTTTTAAAACCGCGTTTAAAAGAAGAACGTAAGATACGAACATAATAATAATAGCCTCAAATATAATATCAAATGATGCATTTATATAATCAAACAATTCAAAAAGCATTAAGAAATAAAACATTTTCATCTAAAGTTAGTACTCATAGTTATAGTCAGTAAAAGACTTAGTCAGCATACTGCCAGTCAATCTTGAATAATATTTCGGTTTATAATTAACTGTTTAATTTATAACCCCAAAATGTCTTGGCGGTCCACCGGTCGATCGCGATCGACAATGCTTATTTTTGGATTAAATATTCAAGAAATGGTTAATTACACTGTTTCTCGGTGTTTTTAAAGTTTTTCAATGTTGTAATGCAGAAAATTTGCAACGCCGTACTCTGATCCTCAAAAAAAGTATTTCTCTACCTAGAAAATATCTTCCAAATACACAAATCACTTAAAATTTAGGAAAAAAATAAGTAATGTTTTAACACTGTTCGTAAATTTTTAAAACAAATTTATATAACTTTTTAAGGATCCACAATGAGGCAGCAGAAGTAATCAAACACCTTCAAAGTGTTTTAAAAAACACGCTTTCACAATTTGCATACGTATCATTGATTTGAATTCAATACTTATCGCCCAAACGACAACACAGCACGAGACCCCCTTTCGTTCATGCCTTTTCCTATGCAAGTTCCTCTCATGCCTCCATCTTGTATTAGATGTCTATTGTGTCTATGTCTAGGCATCAATTGTCGTTAGCAAATGAGTAGCATTCTGCGTTGTATGTCCGTGCTCGGCATTAGTTATTCTCAATAGTGTTAGGTATCGATCAGATGTATTCAGTCCGCTCGTGAGATGGATATATACATTAACGTTTAAGAAAATTACAGGTCAATCCTTTTAGATATCCTATATTTGACGGCCCGAGACATTTGGTATCAAATAAATTTCCTACGTACAAAAGTGTGCTATCCGACGTCTTTTTCAAAAAATTTCGGTTATCAAGGAAGGTTAACATAAAAGTAAGTTTTAATCCCTTAAGCGGGGATCTCAGGAGTGTTAACTTTCTCTAGAGGGCTGAAAATATAAACAATATTCAAATATATATAATTCTTTGAAATTAAAATTAAATAATTCGAATCTTTTGCGCATTATTTATAAAGGAATGGGGCTCCAGAAAAGTGTAAAATGTTCAAAATGTAATTTTAAAAATTATAAGCATATGAAAATGAGAAATATTTCTATAAAAAAATATTCATTTTTACGTTGTGCATGCTATTTTCTAAAACAGTAGCTTTAATTACTAGAAATAAGTTGATTTATAAAGTTAAATGTATCCTCATTCCACTGTAGTATTTTCGAATAAATAGAATAATAAACTATATTTTTAAAAAAATATAAAATAATTAAATTTTAAATTTTTTTTTAATTTCAATATTTTTTAAATATTTTGAAATACAAACGATGTATTATTCTTAAATTAGTAGGTTTACAGAGTAGGATACATTTCATAATTTTGTAAAGTTCTATACATCTCAAAGGCTACTATTTTAGAAAATAGCGAGCGCAACGCAAAAATTACTTAATATTTATTACAAAATTATTTCCTTGTGTATACGCTAATAATTTTTAAAATTACGATTATATTTAAAACGTTTTGTACTTTTTTGAAACCATAATCCTTTGTAAATAATGTGTAAAATATTGGAATTATTTAATTTAAATTTAAAAGAAGTATGCCTGCTGGAAAATTGTTTATATTTTCACCCCTAAGACCCCTTAAGCGGTTTGCCCAAAATGTTCCTAAAAGGCACATTTTTTATTCCATACAATTAAGCATAATACTTAACAGAATGCGAAAATGGAAGAATTTAATGTTAATTTTAAATCTTAAAATTTTCGCACTATTTTTAATTTTATACTAGCGGAGCACAAAAAACCTTAAATGCTTGCTTTTAATAAGTACACTCCGCATGTTGTAAAGAATACTGTAAAATCCGGCGTATAACGCGCCCCCTACTTTCAAGCTGCATCTTTTAATTTTTAAATAAATTAGACGTTATACTGCGCACCCCCTTTTTTTATGAAGATATCTCAAATGTTAGTAAACAATACTATTATGTTTTAAGGTGATTTATTGGAGGTATTAACCCAGATTTAAAAAAAAATAGTATACTTCTAGCACTACAACCCTTATAGCTCAAAAGGCTTGTTATTTATTTTAAATAAATAGTATTTCGATATGTGTAGAAGTAAAAAAAATTATGCTTACATCTCTCTCTCTTTTGTTATTTTTAAACTTATCACTTTTGTACGCAGCGTAATAACGCCCACCCTTAAATCTTTGTCTTATTTTTTTGTGTTAAAAATGCGGATTATACGCCGGATTTTACGGTATCTCAAAAGAATTTATCTTATACAAACAAAAAAACTCATGTTCGTACCTCTTTTCCGGACGGTTGAGGGATTTTGTGTGTGTGTATAAGCATGGTGCAATACTAAGTCTTACATTGCAATGGACAGAGATAATAGCGGCGTTTTTGGAATATTTTTTTCATTTTCATTTCTTCTCTAGCAACAAATTGCACATTGACTTGCCAATCCTTTTCATCGAATCTTTTGGAATCTTAATTCCTGCCTTCCATGAAAAATTCCCTTCTTCCCCTTAAAGAAATTCCCGGATGAGAAATATTTCAGTACCATCTCTGACAAAAACTAGCACTAATAATCTCACTATAAGAATTAAAACGTGCAAATCTAAGACAGAAAAAAGAAAATATCAGTGCCATACAGCGTACGTGCAAACCGGTCACGGCCAGCTTTAGGTAGCCCATACGGTATGCGGGCAAATCAATTAAGGGATTTAAAGCTAATAACAATTCAGAGGCACAAAAAGAGGACCCCCCCCCCTTCCCCTTTTTAAGGCATCAATTCCTACGGTTTTCTATTACAGGATAGTACCCAGTTCATCAATACTTCCTAAGATAAGTATTGTAATCCTCCTGCTTGCCCCTTCGTTGCTATGGTGCGGTGATGAAGGCTGAGCATCTCCCCATCTACTTAGCGGTTTCTCAGAACATTGTTTTCTCAAGATACAGATAGGCTAGAGACCTTCTAAACGAAATTGAAGACATGATATTGTTTCATTTGTTCTATATATATTATTTCAATTTTTTTATATTCTATCCTTTTCAGTTTTCTGTTAATGTAATTCCTTGTATAAATTTTTCAGAGCATATTTTCGCATTGTGCCTTCCGTATATTGCATTATTATTAAATTCAGTTATGGATCTCTGTATGATATAAGCTTATATGTCTTTGTATTGCCAGGTGCTTCGGAAATAAAAAAGACATTGTAATGCTATATAGAAAATTTTGCAACCGAGGCGAGAAGAAACCAGACTTCAAGAAAAGAAAAGCTTGATGAGTTTAAGAACAGTTTAAATTTAAGCTACTAGTGTAAAATCGAATGTGGTCAAATCTTTCATTGAAACTAAATCAGATTTTCCCCAAAGTTGTGTTATGATCACGAACTCGTGGCTGGCTTTTTCCATTCGGTGTTTTGAGTCCAGATGCCAATAAAGACCCACCAAATAGAAGGGCAGATGTACGCTCAATCTGTAATATGTATGAGGCTCGAAGTCCTCATGTTGCCGTGTTGTGGAAGTTTGGAGCGGGAAGTGCCAACTCAGGATCGTCCTCGTCACTTTATCAAGGTTCAAAATGATGAGGTCCATCATCATTGTATAATATGATATTACATCATTATTATGACTCACATAAGTGAATAGGGAAATTCACTGGGTGTAGGGGGAGGCTAAAGCGTCGTTGGATGTGTGGCGGTGGTTCCTATATAAGACACTAACTGCCTCTGAACTGAAATGATCATTTAGTCCTAGGAGTAGGGTGTGTGCTTTTGGAACGGAAGGTAACGAGAACGAATACCTCCTTCATTGGTGACCCTGGAAACTTCGAACAAACGCAATATTCGGGCAGCAATTGTGGCGCCATCTATCTACCACAAATGTAACCAAGCCGACACCCACATGACGCAATCAACAAGCCGTCTCACTCATGACGCAACAGCTCACACGCTCGCCATAACAACGATATCGTTTGTTCGTCTTACCGACTCACTGGTAGGGGAGTGTGTGGCGGTGGTTCCTATATTTCACACTTACTGCCTCTGGACTGAAGGGATCATTTTGGCTTAGGGGTAGAAAGTGTGCTTTCGGAACGGAAGGTAACGAGAATAAATACCTCCTTCAGATATAATGGTACAAAATACTAAATTTAAAATAAAATAAAAAAAGAATTTCCCTGTCATACACGAGCCGTGAAATTATAGGTGAAATTAGATATGGAAGTATACGAATTGAAATCAAGAGATGACAACATTCGAACACTATTAGTTTGTGACGGGTGCTTACGCGTTTCACTAACCTTCTCTTAAAAACTTTAAATTGTATTTATTTTGACCAATCCCCACTGAGAGCTTAAAGTGTGACTTATGCAAATAAGATAGTTTCGGGTTTAGCGAGTTCGAAAGAGATATAAAAGGGAGAAATGAAATGAAGAGAAGAGGATGACTAAGCGGTTTGATAGAGTAGAACTCCGTGTTTGGGATTGAAAAGTAAACTACGTGGTTGCCTAAGAAGGTGTTTTTAAGCGTTTAGTTAAATGAAGTGAAATTTGATAGAGGAAAGAAGATTATTGAAAAAGATTCATTAAGGCGGTTCAGAAGTTATTGAAGATATCCTAGATGATAGCCACTTCATAAATTCTACTAGTTCCAGGTTCCTTCTGAAGAAGATTTCAGGTCTGTAACTTTTGTAGTTTAGATTTAAATGTGTAGTTTGATTGTACGTGTTATTCCCTCGTGATATCAGTTAGTATTCCGTCGTCCATAATTGAATTCTGATAATACTCCATGATAATTTATTGTTCTTAAAGTTGATTATTAATTGTGGATTTCTGTCTTAAAGAAATAATAAATAAGTGATTTATTATTTGAGTAGTCTTTAATTATGAATCCTACATATCCTAACATAGATAATATGCAAAGGGGTAGTGGGAGACTACGACACTGGCGCCAAACGAAATACCGGAATTAAGAGCAGGTGCAGGATTTAGAGTTTTGCCGGAGTTATTTTTTTCGGGTAAAGAAAATGTGTCTGAGTTTCTAAATAATATCGATGATAATATAGCTTACTATGAAATACCGGCGAATCTATCGTGTGCATATTTAAAAGGTCATTTAGTTGGGAGAGCGTTAGACTGGTTTCAAGTTATCGGCTTCGAGTGTGTAAATGAAGAAGCGACTGCATTGCAACACTTAAAAAGAAATTATCAGATAGTTTTCCGGTAATACGGAATAAATCGAGCTAGAAGCTCAGTTTTTTTCGTCAAAACAACGGAGAGGTCAAGCCCCGTCAGACTTATTTTTCAGATGTTAAAAATACATAAAAACCTTGGATTAAATTATGATGAGATAAAGTTGATCGATCACATAGTAATGCGACTAGAACCCCAAATAATGGATTATTTAGAAGTTCGAAACCCACAACGAAAACTCAATTGATAGAGTTGGTAGACCGGTATGAGGAACGTCATAACTGCAGGGAAAATCAAGGTTCGAGTAATAATTTTGCTAGACGAAGTTGGGATGTGAGTAGGAATCCTGAGGAAAGAAGAAATAATAGAAATTGGAGAGATACTGGGTCGGAAATAGTCAAAATGATCAAAGAGGACTAGGCAGGGGTGCGAATAATTTTCTCGTCGTAATTATCAAAATCAAGGATTCGAGGGTGGAAATCGATACAATCAGCCAAATCAGAGAACAGACCGGTATCAGAACCGTAAGGATGGTGGTTAGGAAGGGTCCTAATGATGATTCAGCAAAACAGAAATTGGAGGCGTGTTGATTGCAACAGCGAAAGCAAAGAAATGCCAATTTAAACTTTCAAAGAGATCGTATGAGTCAAATCCTCCTAATAGAATTAGACTTAATTCATTGAGATTATCACCAGTTGAACTTTCCGTATGTGCCGATTTTGTTGAATGATACTTTTTTAAAAGCGCTCTGGGATACAGGTGCGGAAAAGTCATTTATTTCAGAAAAAACGTACCGGTCATATTTTCTTTCTGTCCTTTAAAAAAATCGTTAGCTGAAGTAGTTACAGCTCAAGGGTCACAGTGCAGAAATTTAGGCACAGTTGAGTTGAAAATTAAAATAAGAGAATTTTCGCAGTTATGGAAATTTCATGTGATTGCTGAGATGAAAGATCCATGCATCATAGGTGTGGATTTTATGTCACTTGCAGGGATTACTTTTGATTTGTTAAAAAATCGTTAATCATTCCGGATTCGCAAACGGAAAAATGGCTGATATGTTGTCTAGAAACCCGTTAGAAAGTAATGAGGAACAAAAGTGTCTTGTGCGGTGATTAGATCGTTAGTATTATTTCTAGAGAACAGTTAAGAGAGGAACAGAGAAATGACCCGGAGCTAGGGCATATAATGAAGTTTTTGGAAAATCGGACGATAGTTCTGTTAATGAATCGATCTGCAGAAATTGTCCAATGACTTTAAAATCGTTGACGGTTTGCTATATTATGCAAAGTATACAACCACACTAGGTGAATTAAGGGTGTTTATACCTAAAACATTACGTAAAGATGTTATGCGAGAATTTCATGACTCGCCTATGGCAGGTCATTTAGGCAAAAAGAAAACCTACTTAAAATTAAAGGACGCGTGTTATTTTCCGTACATGAGGAAATACATTTATAATATGTAGCAACCTGCGACCAATGTCAAAAAATTAATTATAAAAACGGATTACCAGCTGGTCAATTAATTCCATAACAACGAATTTTCCGAATGAAATCGTGTCTTTAGATTTGTTAGGCCCATACCTGCAACTAGTCCAGAACGCTATAGATTATTTTAGTAATTACCGATAATTTTTCTAAATGGGTTGAAATAGTTCCCTTAAGGAAAGCTTCGGCTAAAGCAATTGCCAATGCATTTTTTGAGAATTATATTGCGCGTTATGGAGCTCCTGTAAAAATTAGTCACCGACAACGGTCCCCAAATGATATCCGAAGTTTTCGAGCAAGTGTGTCGCAGATTGCACATAAAACACGTTAAAACTGTGGTATATCGTCCACAAGCTAATCAAACAGAACGAGTCAATCGCACTCTTTTAAAAATGATTTCGAGTTTTGTCGCGGATAATCACACTAACTGGGATCAATTTCTGCAAGAGTTCGGTTATGCAATTAGGACAGCAGTACATGAGACAACGGGTAAAACACCGGTGGAATTATTTTAGGTCGAAATTTAATCACTCCTTTTCAGAAATTAGTTATGGTAACTGATGGATCAGATTAAGTATGTGGGAACATAGAAAGGTTGTTTGAGGAAGCTAGAATTCATACAAAGCGCCAGCAAGAGAAGTGGGCGAAATATTATAATAAAAAGAGGCGTGAAAATAATGTGAAAGTTGGTGATCTAGTATTAGTTCAAACTCACCCGTTAAGTTCAAAATGTAAAAAATAGTAGGTAAATTTATGCCAAAGTTTGAAGGCTCATATAAAGTTCTGAGTGAAAAAAATAATAATAATTTAGTAATATTAAAATTTGGTAAAAGAATAACGGTTAATGTGGATCAGGTGAGAATTTACCATCAAAGAGAAGACAGTGTTGCCGAGTCGGAAAGTAACACTAGTAGTGATCATGGTGCAGTGACATCAATCAGGTCAGATGATGCGCAGTCGTCATTGTGCAATCGGAGAATGATAGGGTGGTCGTAAAGGATCGAAATCAGGAAATGTAAATGGTAGTAGAGATATAGTTGCGAATAGACGCGATGGAGTAGAGGTGAGAAAAAAACGTGGACGGACGGAATCTACTGTTTCTTCGGGGGATGGCGCGTATAATTCAGGAAAAAGAGACCTTTATATACTGAGAGAGAGAAAAGAGGAAGGCCTGAATCCTGGATTGACAATGTACGGAAGAAGAGACCAGAGGCCAAGTAGATCGCGAGAAAAGAAAGATTTCCTCGTCAATGTCCTCTCGTCCCTCCAGGAAGCGTTATAGAAAGGTGGAAGAAATAGTTCTGAAAGAGCAGTTCCAGGACCATCCACAGATTCAAGTACAACAGACCTCATCAGGAAAGGAGCTGTCCATACAATCTTCGGAGCCGACGTCGAGTGGACAACAGCCAAGTTCCAGTTCTCACAGAAGAAAACAACGCCTCAGCAGAGCATATCAACTTCAACGGACTCGATGGAAGAGGAGCCCAGAAGTTGGAGCGCAGAGTGGACAACTCTAGACAAGGTCATCCAGCACAGAAGCCATGGTGGGAGACAAAGCCTATGCAGATTGGATCTAAAGACTAGTCAGGTTGTATAATTCTAATTTGTTTATTTTTCCTCTGACAGACAGTTCGGAGTATTTTCCATGTGGCTAGTCTAATTTTTTTGTAAAGTTAACGTACAAAAGTGTCACTGAGTTGTGTGCATTTTCATATCGGTTGAAAAGACTTTTGTATTTAATTGTTTTCCAAATTGTGGAAAAACATTTGTTGAATTGCAATTGTTTTGCTACACATTAAAGACGTGGCTTTATATGTGAGATTACTTGTATTGTTTGTTGTAATATATTCTATGTAAAATGTATATATTTTGTGTGTAATTATTAAGATGTATAAGTAATGTCTGGTTTCTGGGCGCGGCGTAATTAGGAATACTAACAAAAACATTAACAGCGCAGCGCGATTGATTGGAATTTTTGAAAATATAAACAGATAAGGGTTATTTTGTTACTAAACTATATATATATATATAATATAATGTATGCCATATTTTATGTCAATAAGGAGTTGTATAAAAGTTCTGTGCATTTAATGTCATGTTTTAGAAAAAATTGACAAGGTTTCCTTTCAGGGCAGCAGTCCTGAACATAGTGATGTGATGAAAGTTTGATGTCGTATGAAGATAACGTTGTAAAATTTTTTATATTTATTAGAACTTAAGTAAAGTGCATGATCAGGGTTTTTCCTTGAAAGTTTTCCCCTGATCTTCACCCGAATGGGATGCACTGTAGGGAACCTAATCTTGTGAAAGAACAATAAATTGAAGTGGAGTACCCTTTTGAGTAGTCATTTCTGTGTGCTAGTTTAATTAAAGTTTCTAACTTAGAGAGTTAAAATTTGCTGCAAATTCAGTGTTTTCAGGCATTCTAAAGTTCGTGAGTTAAAACTTTCTACAAGTTCAGTATTTTCAGGCTTATAAAGTTCGTGAGTTAACTTTTTACAAGTTCAGGCATTCTAGAGTAGTTAAAATTTGTGCAGGTTCAGTGTTTTTCAGATGTTAGGTAAATTAAGCGAATTCTTGCAGGTCGTTTAGACCGTCAATAAGTCACGCTTTTTTTCT
>BMAO01032943.1:600000-780225 GCA_019973975.1 Trichonephila clavata
CCTACTACTCTCATCAAGCCAGATATCAACGCACTTAATAAATTTCAAATTCTTCAGATAAACAAATTTTAAGTCAGATATCTATAAAGGAGATTTAAAAACAGTTTTCCTAAGAGAAACCAAAAGTGTTACGGTAGTTTTTTATTGAGGAAAAAATCACACAGAAAATGTTATCGAAAAACTTAAAATAAGTAACAATTAAGGAAGCAAAACGTGTCACGTCATGTGAAAAACTTAGAGACTGACATAAATGAGTAAGTAGGATAATTTTAGACCTATTGAGCATAATTATAATACCATTGCTTTCTGTGAGTGTTCATTAACGTTGAACTATAAAGCAACATAAGGGCTATTTGGGATGGACCTCGTTATTTGGACCATGGTCAAATGACGAGGACTGCCCTTTAAATGGCACCTTCCTCTCCAGACTACCACACCAGGCAAACGAGACTTTGAGCACCACAGGTTTAACATGCCTCAGCCCCCGTTTATATGACGGGTCTTCCGTTGCACTTAAACCCGAGCAGAGTGAATGAGTGAGTGAATATTAACGTCGCACTATTCAGCTACTCGAGGACTTGTGGCGACGCACCTCGTAATTTTGAGCCATGGTCAAGTGACAAGGACGATACCTGAGCTAGAACCTCTCTTTTCTAACTTCCACACCACACCAATGGGAGAACGTTTGAGCTCTAGACAGATTTAACGTGCCACGCTCATACACGGCGGGTCTTCAGTAGTTCTAGGCTCGAACTCATGACATGCCGGGCACGAGTCTGATACTTTGACCACTAGTCTACCAAGGCTACTAGACCCGAGCTAATGACACTGCAGAAACCAGTTCATGACCAAAACCACCAGGGTACCGTTTGAAGATAGGTTTCCCTAATTCAGGGTAAATTTCAAATAAACCGTAAAAGCTAAGCTATCCTTTTTTATGAGAAAATACTGGCAGTTTTTGTAGGTATTTTCCATCTTAAATAAATTCGTATAAATTACACATTTAACTAAGAGTACTTCTGTTAATTTTTCTCCATTTATTCATTATTTGTTAGCATCATTCTCTGAAACAACACGATGTTTCATCGGCTGAAACTTCATCACTGCTTCACATATAACTCATTTCTTTTTTAATAGTTTCATATTAATATTGGGAATGTGTATATCATCTTCCTTTCGAAATCAAAATATATAGATATAGTCGAACTGTGGTTTTCATTTCCTATAAATAATCCTGCAGTTTTTCTTTGATTTCTTTAAAAGGCGTTCGCGTAAGATCGAAGATAGGCTTATTAGGAAGTTTTGATAAATCATAGCCACTGATTTAAATCATTGTGTGTGTGCTTGGATTTAAAACCAAATAAAAAATTATTTTAAGCATGTCTTATAATAAGTAAACCGAGAATGAAGAATCACAACCCAGAAAAAGTAAAGTATTTTTTTTACTAAGTTAGAATATGAAGAAAAATAATGAGACTTATCTCTTTTGACATATAAAACAAATTATTCGCATAAAACTACAAAGACTCCTTCAATGAAATCTAGTAAAATCTACCAAGGCTGTTAAATATCTTTAAACATGGTGTTTAGAATACAGTAGAACTTGTTTTTCTACGGTTCTTTTTTATGCAATTTTATTTTTGTGCGATATGTTTTGGGAGATTTAATTTTTGTGCAATTTTTAATGTGCTACCTTTTTTTAAGCGGTATATGAATTCCAACTGCTTTAGCGCCAATGTAATGTTTTCTTTCAATGTATATGTATACACTTCAAGACGTCCTGTTCATTTCTTATAAACAGTCTCTTGATAATGCTCGTACAATTGCTTTCTCTCAATGCGTCAGCAATCCACGCTTGATAAAAGACGAAACTTTCAATGACAGTAACATTATCAATAATTTGACAGATTATGAAGACGGACAAGAAAAATCGGATTTTTTAGAGCGAATAGAATATATGCAGGTATGCTTTCCAAGAAATTGAAAAACATTTTCTTAAAATAGATACCAATTCCGAAAGGAGTTTGAAATTCCAAAGAGAGCTTCGATCATGCATATCTGGTTGTCGTGACATTTACAAACAACTGACCAACCGACCTTCGTCACAAACAAAAATTAATTAATAGAAATTGTATCTTCAAGTGACGAAAGCGATTTTGAACGAATTCATCACAGGAAGATGCGCACTTTGGATAACGATGAGTAGCAGGGAGGTACGTATATAAAGTGAGTGAATATTAGCGTCGCACTGTTCAGCTACATGAGCTCTTTTGGCGACGGACCGCGTGATTTCAAGTGACCGCGTCAAGTGACGCGGACGACACCTGAGCTGACACCCCCTCTCCTAACTACCTTCTAACACCAACGAGAGGACGATTGAGCTCCCGACAGATTTGACGTTCATCGCTCCCCTACATGGCGGGTTTTCAGTGGTACTGGGCTCGAACTCATGATACTCTAGCCAGGATCCGATACCTTTACCACTTGGCTACTTCGACCATATTGTGTCTGTACATTTTAAAAACTTCGCCATGCATATTTCAATGAGAAATTAAATATTTTTAAAATTTTTTCATGTGTATTTCATTTATATATTTTGTTTGGAAATTCTTTCACATAAATTGTGCAAGTATTTGCCGTACTTTGCACGTACGATCATTTTATGCGGTCCTTCTCCACCGCATAAAAAAAGTTTTTTTGTTCGTCGACGAATTTGTTTGTTATAGGTAAGTATTTATGAAATGTTCGAAAATGTTTTTTGTGATTAGTTTTATGCAGCCTTTATCTACCGCACAAAAACTGGTTTGACCGAACTGTTTAATTTTCCAGGGCATGTAAAAAGTTGAAAAACACTCAGACATAAAAACTTTAAATGTATATTTTTTAACTGAATAAGCCTATTATGAAAATTAACATAAACTACGAAGGATTGCAAGCTTCGTTACCTCAGAAAGCATTAACTTATTAATAAGAATACTGAGATAATTTTATTTCAAAGCTTCATATTTCATTTTACGTTTCCCTTCTCTTTCCTTCATACTACACTTCTGATTTACTTTTTTTTGTTGTTGTTGTTATTCCTTACTTATTACTCTTTCTTTTTGACGTTTTTTCTTTTGTTTCAGTATCTTTCCTTGTCGTATTATTTGTAGTTTCTGTTTTATTTATGAATCGAACATCATCATTTTTGTATTCACTCTTTCCATGTGTATTGTACAAAGATTTAATTTTACTTTTCTTTTTCAAAAAAAAAAAACGAGGCATCACTTTTTTAATTACTTTAATGTACAAAAGTATTACATCATTTTTTATTAAAATTCAGGAAGATAAGAATAATTCAAAGGGATTGCCGTTTAAAAAATTGAATTATAAATTAAGTTCCAAAGAATAAGTTTTTATGTTCTTTGAACAAAAAGGTAGCTAAAGCATTCTGTTTTACTCCCCCATATTTTACAATGCTTTGATATATATTTTCATAATTCTTAATATTTGTATAAGCTTCGGAATAATTATCTTACAATTTACAGTTATGTGAAGGCGTTAAAATTTTAGAAGCTTAAACCTATTTTAATTCACATTAAAATTCCAGGAGTGCCTAAGTACTTTCAGTTTCTTCGTAAAAAAATTATCAAAATTCTTTTTTAAAATATTTTCCAAGATCTAAGCTTTTTTGTTGTTCAGCAAATGTGAATAACAAGTGGAGTTTAACTTGAGTAATATTGGAAGTATGAAGGAGATAAATTTTAATTAGCAGAGAGACTGTCTTTTCAGGAAGCTCTTTGGATCCTTTAAATTCTCATTTTACTAAGTATGGGTCTGGTTAATGATGCTGATATTCAAACGAAGAGTTGAACCCCCCTCATTTTTAATGGGATGTAGTTTATCTTCTGTGTCATTTAACATTGTTAAAATGCCGGGCGTAATGATTAAAAGCTTCACAAAATTCCATCTGGTTCAATTGAAGTATACCGACATTCAAACAAGTTAAGAATGTGGTAGATATATAAAAAGCTTTTAATCCGATAACGAATTGTCATTTGTACTTTTTATGGGTTCTTCTTTTCTAAAAATATATATCTCTAGAGTTTTCTTAAGCTGATGCTGTAATTTTGACGAGAGTTATAACTTAAGTTGCAAGGAACTTTTCGTTTTTTTAATCAATGCTTTTTCAGAGTAAAATTGTATTGAAATAAATAAAAATGTAGATTATCAAAAAGTTGCCAGCTTGGTGGCGTGGTTGGTTTGTTGTTAGCCTTTGCACCCGAGGTTGCGGGAACGACCCAGGCGAAAGTCAGTGGATTTTCATGATGCAGAATACCAACAGCGTTTAGGTTGTATGATTATATGGCATGGAAAAAATTCCTTGAATGCCTGTTTGATTGGGTGATCTCGCCAAAATTAAAATCCTAAGAACGGTTTCGCAAAAACAGAGCTCAGGTGTCTCCCTCTGAAGAGGAAACTAGGCGTCAAAATTACTTGCAGTAACGGGCATCGCCTATATAGTGCCACACTAAAAAGTGATACCAGCTCCTGGGAAATGTGCTAGGTCTGAAAAGGTTAAATACCAATGCGCAGCCCCATTAGAGAAGAAGAGTTATGAAAACATCTTTCTCTCTGTTTTAGTGAAGCCTATTATTTAAAATGTGTGAAAAGTATTGTTTATATTTTTTCCAAGCACTAAGAGTAGTAGTTTGTATGCAAACAACGAGATACCTATTTCCGTTGCTTCCAGTGATGCTTATGACTGATCAAGCAAGAAAATAAATCATTTGTGTGTAAAACAAAAACTTCGCAATAATTTCCAAATAGAATAAAATTAAATTTATTTATTACTCAAAGATTTATTTACTGTCGACTATTTTCAAAATAAGTGTTTAGAACTTTTAAGCTCATCAAAGTAAATTAAATTTTTAAAAGAACAGAAATACCTAACATAATATAATAACAAATAAAATTAACGCACTAGAATATATTAATTTAAGGGTGTCAATATAAAAATTGAAATTTTACAAAGGAATTTCCGCTCTCGTTACTAAATCGAATTTAGAAATTACATTTTTCGTTCACTTATCAAGCTGACACTCATAGAAACATGTATTGATTGGAAGCAAAACACTTTTTATTTAAAATTTATCAATGCAAATTTATTAGGACTATGCAGAAGCAGATTGATTATAATATTGAGATAAAAACAAAATGCTCTCTGAAAATATAATTTTTATCTTAATTATACTTAAATTAATAGGGCTAACATTCATTATTGAATTTTTACAATCCACATTATCTTAATAGTGCTATATATACCCTAGGTAGCCACTTTATCACATATCACAGGGAATCACAAATTCTTCACATAAATGTGACATGAAGTTTTGGTGATAAATACATATAGAGTGAAATTTCAACATCATTTAATAAAAGCTCAAAGGGACTAAGCTAAGTGCTAAAAGTGCTAAAGCTAAAGTGGACTAAGGGACCACTTTATTATAGCCATCAGATATTTTTATGTAAATAAGGCAATGAATCACAGAATTGCCTCTAGAGAGGTAAATTAATATTTAAAAAAAGCTGAGTTTCTGAGACAATGGAATAGGAAGTACGATACATGTATAAGAGGCAAAATTGTAATTTTACAGAGTGAGATGATCATCACGGTTTTTAATTGCATACACGTTCAAGCAATGAATCTACACTCAGCAATATATATGGTGAACTAAACGTCTAGAGATCAATATATATGGTGAACTAAAATCTCTTTCCCTGATTATAAATATTTATTGTTTTCAAACTATATTATAATTAGGCATATGTTTATTTGGGGAAAAAAGAAAGCACTGTTATGAATTTTTATATGACCATTTACTTCAATAAAATGTAACATCTGCCGCCTTCGTAGCTCAGGGACTGTGTGGGAGTTATTCCAGTTTCCGTCAAGTGTTCTGCAACATGTATTCTATTACGCTGTCTGTTTCTTTGAACATTTCATACCATCGCTTCGTTGGTTTTACATAAAGACATCAATGCGCCAGTACGTCCACAACAATGCCAATTGCTATGTTATTCATTCTTGAAATGAGTTTCAGGATAAGCGATATTTTAATTTTTACAAAAATTAGAGTACTTTATCTTAGTTATTATGTGAATTTGTTTAAATAAACTGTGATTTTATTAACATAAGGAACTGTAAATTTTGTAATAAAAGAGTGATTGACAAATCAGAAAGTTGAAGCACTTCTACTATTATACAGAACATTTAAAAATGTTTCAGTTAATTATTTTCAAAACTTTTTTAGCAATCACTGGCCCCGTTTGAGCATTTAAAAAACACTTTTGGAGTAAAACGCGTTTTAAAGTATGACATCTTGCTCAAGTAAAGGCTTCTGCTTTTACTAAAACACTCGTATTTTTCGTTCTAGTGATCAAAAAATAATAAACTTAGTATTTTTATAAAGCTAATAATATGGCCTATAAAATAAAATTATAAAAGAATTGTCAATTTTTGACAATTCACAATTTTAGGATAGTTGGATACCTAAATTATTTAAAACGCTTTATTATAAGGAAACTTTGTTGTGAAGTTATTCTTAATATGGTACAACGTATTTCCAATGTTGTTCAAAGTAAAGATTAAAATTAAATGTGAGGAAACAGCTTAGGCAATCAGCAAACAGCCATGACATTTTTAGAAAAGGTTCTGAACTTTTATTACATGCTTATTAAATCGCATTATTTTGATTGGCATATACTTCGAAAAATTTTCTACCATCGTTAACTGGCAGCACTGAAGAGCCGTTCTATTGTTCTCTTCTTTAATTTATTTGAACCATTATGGGTATATAAAAATGGGCTTTTGTCAGTTAATCTCGCAATTCGAGCATGGTTAGATGAGCAAGATCGACGGAAATCCCATTTATCTTTAATCTACGCGAATGTTAGGTGCACTTCAAAAGTTTTGGATAAAAGAATGCATTTTTCTCCTTCTTTGAATCTGACTTGGAACTATCATAAACAGATAAATGAATTGCTTTAAGCATCTTAAGCCAAATCAGAAATCTACTATTCCATGTCATCCACATTTTTCTTCGCTATGTTCAAAACTGCATTATACATAGATAGGCCATATGAATCAGAAAAAATTCATCTACAAAAAAAATATATATATATAACATTTTAAATTCCTTATTTTTTTGTTATTTATAATACACATAGAAAATTTTGAAACGAAGGTAATAAAAATTAGAGTTAGTATCCAATAAACTATTTTTTTTTCTTGGAGTAGCTTGCTAAAAATGTATTCTGCTTTTAAAATTATCAAATTATACCTTATTTGATTAAGTATTCTTCCATTTTTATTTTAAGTATAAATCAAAATTAATCAGTTGATATATGGTATATAAAATTACAAAGATATTTAAATCATCTATATAATATAACCTACGAATGTCACAATATCTGTCTGCAGAATAGAAGTGGGTTGCTTATTTTTGCCATGTTCTAACAATGGGCTACCCGTTGAGGTCAATAATTTCTCCTTTGTGATTTTTTCTATCCAGACAAATTGGTGTTTTGAGCTAAAATAACTCAACGCCACAAAGGACCGCACTACTGAATTGCATATAAAAAGTCAGTGAGGTAGAGAATAGATTTTGAGGTGTGGTCTCGTGTTCCATTTCCCTAAGATGTCAAGCGTTCGAGAATAGATATTATGTAGACAATATTGTCACGATAATACTGTTGGACCTCTAGTCACTTATTTGTAAATTAACTACCAAAATTATAGTCGTTATGTTATTAAAGATATTGGAGGAGTTTTCTCTTTGGTGAGTTCAGAGGTTGTATCTCGTCTAAAAGGTAAGTACATATTATTTCTTACGATTCAGTCGGTCTTGTCAACACATACCGTAATCAGGTTTAACTTAAAATTAATAAAATGGTATCACACATTGTGAATATTGGTCATCATTTCGAGCACACGACTTAATGGGATCACAGTCACTGCAGTGTTTGGTACCGTGACAATGTGACTCATGCTACAAAATACACTGCTGGCATCCGTAAATGCAACACCAAGAAAGACAAGAGATAGCACAATAGAATCTATTTTGTAGATAGCATGTTGACCAAGTATCAAATGATTAAAATTATAGACTTCTGTGAAGTGTGGTTCCTGCCAGAATCAGTTGTCAGAGTAACCGCCATTGTTGGAGATCACCGCTGCCACAAGCTTCGGCATTGATTCAAAGAGACTTTGGATGTGTTCTTGGGGTACAGCAGCCCAAGCAGCTTCTACACGTTGCCAAAGTTGATCTGCTGTGGCACCTAGGGGTGTAATCTGGGTCAATCGTTGAGCAACCATGAACCACACGTTTTCTATCGGCGAAAGATCCGAAGAGCGAGCCGGCAGGAAAGCAATTCAATCTGGTGATTGACGACGAACCTTTGGACAATGCGTGCCACGTGTGGTCACGCCTTATCCTGTTTAAATATGGCTGTGGCCAAGCCCTGAAAGTAAGGAAGGTCAACTGTCTCCAACACCTCGGAGATGTAGAGATGGCTGTTTAAAGTACCAGCAATGCGTACTAGAAGAGTGCGAGGGTGATATCCAATACCGCCCCATACCATAATACCCGGTGCAGGACCAGTGTGGAGGTGCATAACGCAGCTGTTCAGCATCCTCTCTCCACGGTGTCTCCAGACTCGAATCCGACCATCGTGGTTTTGCAGACAGATACGTGACTCATCAGTAAAGACAACTTCATTCCATTCTGGCGCCAACATTCTTCTTTCATCACACCATTGGCGGCGGAGACGTGTGTGGTTATGAGTCAAGGGTAGACCAAGCAATGGACGTCTTGCGGACAGACCACTCTGCTGTAAATGGCGTCGAATGGTACGCGCATACACTGAATGATGCGTTACGGACTCAATGTGATGTGCTATGATTCGTGAAGTGACTGAGTGATCGGTCATTGCCATGTGCACAATTTGCCTGTCCTCACGTGAAGTGGTGCACTAAGGTGGATGCGATCGGTCCGACGTACCCTCCTGCATCCTTCGGTCACATATCAGCATTACAGTTGTGTGATTTCGTCGAACACGACTGCCGATTTCCCTGAAAGATAATCCACAATCTCGGTAGACCACTATCCTTCCTCTTTCGAACTCGGATATTTGATAAAAAGCTGATCGCTGTTTTCTACGAGACATAACTGATCGTTTTTCGAAAAAACCACAAGAAAAACACAATTGCCGAGCTGGAAATCGTCGAAATCTCCAAGCCTTAAATAGAGCTTAGAGGTGGCGCCTCAGGCGTGTGTGATGTGTGTCTGCGGTGAAATTCTAATCATTTGCATATTTCACCTCCGCTAATACATGTTGTAAATTTCATGTTATTTGCGTGCTTCTTTCAGGGTGTTGCATTTACGGTGGCCAGTGTATATTACTGAAAAAAAAATTAAATTTTAATGACAAGAAATTCTCATATCGTGCACCTCGCAGAAGTGCAAGCGTCACGGGAAGGAAAAGGGAAATTTCCATAAGGGTATATATAAAGTTTTACACTAGAAAAGCCCATACATCGCCTGACTAAGCAGAGGGGAAATAAAAGATAGAAGAAATTTCAAAAAAGGGAATTTTAGTGACATTAATATAGAAATAACACACACTAGAAAGTGTTGATACCGAGAGGACAAGGGGAAATACTCATGGGCAAAAAGTTATTCTCACGAAAAAGACCGCGCAACGCTGGGACATGCAGCTAATATTAATTAAAATTGAACCCCATTTTAGTCAAAAATATTCCATTAAAAACATCTTTACTACATAGTGCATGGCTCTTTGGGGAGTTTTCTTGTTAAGAAAGGGTTAATGGCTACGTAAAAGATTGCAATGCTTTTATTCTCATGCATTTTAAAAACTATTTGCGATAATTACATTAGTTTCAATTAAACCTTTAGAACGTATTGTAGGAAATAATCAACATTATACTACCTCATTTTTGCTAATCATGATTGATTCTAACTTTCAGTTAAAGCTTATATTCTTAGCAATCATTAATAAGCGAACAAAATTTTTGAACGGTTGCTTGTGAAAATTCAGAAGTTTTGTCCAGTGAAATTTAGAAAAAAAAGTTCATCTATTTGAGAATTTTAGAGAAAAAAAAATGCCCCCTAATCTTGAACCTTAGAAAAAAAATCTCCATAATAAGAATACTTATTCAATGTTACTGGCATAATTTATTATATCTATACTAGTATAAGCCATTTAAAATGTATCCCAATATTTTCTGTGGCTATGGAAGGGATTTAGAAGATATTTAATGAAGCTAAGATAACAATTGTCCAGTGCAGGTTGAAAACATAAAAAATTCACTAATAATTGTTCGATTGAAAAACAAATATTATTTTTTTTTTCAAAATCTCTACTTTCAATATTTTTTTCGCTAACCCTTGTTTTAAAAGCTATGATATCCTTCGATATTTTTTCCTTTTTATTCTAATCGCATCGGTCCATACTGCTAAAAATGCCACTTTTAGCCTTATCTTAGATGTAACAATTCCTCATTTGGTTACGAGTTTTAAATTGAGCTCATCAGCGCTTTAATGTTCCTTAGATAATTATGTACAGGCTTACAAATAGTTCCTATGTAAAAATTTTCAGTCTCTTCAAAACTAAAACTGTGAATTCTACTAACTTTCCCAAAAACAGAATTTAAAAATTCGACTTTTAAAGCAACTTTTTTACAAAGTGCAAGTGGCTTTCAAAAAGTATAGTTTCAGGAAGAGTATTTATAATTATTTCGATTTGCAATTTGAAACCACGCGCATTAGTATCTCACAATAAGCATAACGGTAGCAAAAAGTTATGAAACCTTTCAACAAATTTTGCAGCTTTATAATTGCTGGTTTATAGTCAAAGGATGAATTGAGAGCTCTGCACAAAAGAAAATAATCTTTCAAAAGGGTTGATGCATTTTTAGTTTAATGAAATAAATTTTCTCGGGAACGCGCTTTTTCAAATTAAAGAAATGCACGAAACTCACACAATGTCTTCATTCAGCTTTATTTCATCATGACAGATACGTACTTAAGCATAAAAGTAATTGAAACACCTTCAGAAAAAAATGCATTATGCATTCTCCTCCTGTACTGCTAAAAGTGTCCAGAATGGAGTTAATTTACTTTATTAGAATTTAGTAAAATAATCATATTTTAAGCTAAAATTATACTCGTTCACGGTGTATTTGTGAAGTTTTATTGGGATGGATATTGAATCTTTTTTATTTCTGTTTTACGATCAACAGTGAATGAAACTCGGAAAATACAAATTTAAATATACGTGCTTCTAATGTCTGAAAGAAACATTAAAATATTTTGATTCATTTTTATTCATTCAAACATTTATGCTTATGAAAATATATAAAAGAAAAGTGAAGAAAGAACCGCTTATACTTATCAAAATTCCAGATTTTACGATCAACTTATGAAGTTATTTTATATAGCTCAGAAAATAATAAATAATTTGCAAACGTGATAGGTCTCATTTATAGCAAGTATATATAAACTGTATATAGTTAGCAAAACTTCAATTTAAATGAGAGAGAATTAATATTTAATATTAATATAAGAGTCTCAAATATGAGTTATGAGTTTTGTGGAATATATTGATATGAATAGCTTGTTATAAAAAAATTCTCATTTTAAAATTTCATAATCGATAACCCCTCCCCCTTTTTTTTTTACTGTCAATCTTGCCCTTCAAATAAAAATAATATATAAGTTTAATATAATTTAGAACCTAACTCTATATTTAAAAAAAATTAATTTAATTAAATGGTTGAAGTAAGTTAATTAAAATTAAAGTTTGTCATAGCAGTAAAAACTCTTTTTGTTAAAATTAAATATTTTATTTTTTCTAAAGACTGATTTGGAGATACAACTTTAAGTTCAAATGTTTTTCTTATGTTTTATATCTGTTTGTGCCAGTATTTAACTTTCTTTATTTTGATTACTTTTACAGAGCAGAGTAATTATAAACTGTTAAATACTCCATTTTTTTCATTTTACACGTGTATATTGATTTATCTATGTGTATGTACTTAATAATATATTATAAATTTAAGTTTAATGAACTTTTTCATCGATCAAATACCATAATAACTCCTCACATTAACTCTCTTATAATTGCTTATTTAATTTAAATTATGATTGCATCTAATTCCTGAAGTGCGTGTGGTTTTTAATGAGATTCATTTCGCATTTCCTAATTAGAGCCCCATAGAGGCAGTTTACAATTTCGTTTAATCTGATTGGCCAAAACCGCTGGTTCTCAAATGTAATTGAATTAGGATACAATGATATCGCTATTGGTTATGACTTTAAATTGGTAAATGCTTCGTTGAGTTTCATTAGTAAAAGATCAATCCCCTCAATTCAAATAATAAAAACGAATTATCTTATTATTACCATGATTGAAAAAAATTTTAATTTTAAAATAAAACAAAAATTGCATTGCACTTTTTTAATTGATCTAAGGGAAACCCAATAAAGAAAAAAGTTATTTTAATTTATCCAAATTAAACGAAGACCTGGATGAACCTATCACACAGTTTTGTAAAATTTTGCGATGCAGACCATTCATAAGCTCTTATTCCTGCAAAAACGTGAGTGTTTAATGACGTCGCACTGTAATGCCGGACGGTTCCTGCTTCCTCTGAAACCCCTTATCTACCCGCATATCCGGCTAGGTGTGTGGGAGAAACTGAATAATCACTAGACATGTTACACTCTAATTAATTTATTGACATCAAAATATCAATCAGAAACAATAACAATCTAATTAAGATAACTGATCAGATCCAACTCCTCAAACTCGCGAATACAGAATTTACATAATATACTTCCTTTGCATAATCACGCTTTATTTACTCGGCGAAAGTTGGTTGAAATAAATATTTTTCCCCAGAAGAATCCCCAAGGAATTAGTAGAGCAGAGTATAGATCCGTCACAACACTATAAAGCAACACGAAGGCTGTTGGTGACAGACCTCTTTATTTTGAACCACGGTCAAACAATGAGGGCAACATCTAAATTGGCACCCTCCTCCCCTAACTTTACCACCTCGCCTAGACAGATTTAACATGCATCACTCCTTCTACACCAGGGATGGGAATTAAGCCGATCGCGATTGACCAGTGGACATACCAGGACATTTTGTGGTGACCAACTTTACTAAGGCCTAAGAACACCATTTTGGAACAACGGAAAATCGACTGGAAATCGGTCGATTCGACTGTTTACTATAGCAAACGATTTGATAAATGTGTAGAGGACATATATACCTTCACTGGAAACACGCGAGGACACTTAACACGTTCATTGCAAATGTAGTGGAAAAAAGCAATGAAGCTAACTGTATGAAACTATGAAGCCACTATGAAGCTAACCATAGAAATAAATTTTTCCCCACACGCCGACTGAAGGGAAGAGTAAAATGTTCATGATCAGTCCTTCCCGTGATCGCACGGGATTGGCTTTTGAGGCATGATCCCACACTCCACACTTCCTCAGGATTGGGTTCTCTTGTTGATGTCATGTCCTGCGACTGGGTGAGACACGGTAGTGAACAAATTGTATATATGCTGGTTTCAGAATCATGTTTTCATGTATATTCTCTGCACGCTGTATTAATTCGTCTGCACTCCAGTGTCTAGTAGTAAACTATCATATTTCAACCGCTTTCTTGCATATTTTTTTGTAAAAAGTTGCAAAAAAAAACATTATATATTTTTTATTTTATTATTAAATACAAGGAACGAACAAAACAAAATATGCAAGCTTTAGGTAGAATTTTTATTTTTTACAGGTGTAAAAGCATTTAGTTTTAACATTAGTTTACTATCCCGAGTTATCTCGGACAACTGGAAAAAAATTAAATATTAGTTTTTGTATGATAGTTTTTTAAACAAGGGACAACACAAAGTGATACCTGACATTCTGTACACTGGTATCTGGTCTCTTTTTTTACTGGCTTACCTTTTTACGGAGTCTCTTTTACGAGAGCACATAGTATACTGTCTCTTTGGGTTAGATTTTTTTTTCAGTAGCCGGAATAAATCTGGAAAATGCCTAGATGTTAACCTGAGTGGGGATGAACTAATGTTGGGTTTTCCTGATGCTGCAAAAAAATCGTCACAATGATTTTCTGTAATTATTTTTCAATCACTTCCATTCTAAATTGTTTAGGTGATCGTGAACCACTGATTTACAGTACAGAATGTAGGCTACATGCAGAAGAATCACTTCCACTATTTTCATTGTCCACCATAATCATTCTCTGAAAAACCATCGCTTTTACTGTCTTGCATCTCATCGTCATTATTTTACTTTTTTTCTAACGGAACTATCTTTCTTCAGACATTACTCTCTAATTCACAAATCGACGTGTACTATACAATAGGGAAAACATGTGACCTGTCCCGCCAAAAGATCCACGAAACCAACAAAACTTTGCAAATTTCCAATCAAAGCTGAATATTTCCTTTCATTTAATCCAGGCTGAGTAAAACCGTGATAAAACAAAACGTACTGTCAAATTCTGCTTCGCCCGAGTTTTCTCGGGATGGTAATTAACTGCAATACATACGAACCCGAGATAACTCGGGATAATCAGGCAAGTGGTTAAAAAAAGAGTGCAACGTCGAAAAGAAGTGTTAAGAAAAGAAAATGTTCAATTTTAATACAGAATGACCACACCTACGAAAATTTGTGAACCGCTACACCTTAAAAACGTTAGAAGTAGCTCATGTCCTGAAAAAGTCTACTCCACCCCTGCTTTATAAATCTATCGCGCCAACTTAGGACATTGTGTATGGCAAGAGTTGACGAATTTCTGGGATTCACCCACACAGGGATGTTTTTTTTTTCTTTTGCATTTCCCTGCTGTTTGAAATTTGTATTGTAACAATTCCACATAATATCTTTTTTTTTTAATTAAAAAATATACATTGTACGAATAGATGCACAAAAAGAAAAAGGAAACCTTGAAAAACTACCCAATTCCACACAATGAAGCAATAAAAAAGCCTTAAAATGTAATTGCACCTTTCTGCTCTGTATGATCTCAGAAGTAAGAAATGAAAGACTTTTAAATACAACAATAATGTTGACAAAGAAGTAATTTAAGAAAAAAGACTAAAAGAAATCATACAAATGTAAGATCAAAAAACGAAATTCGTAACATTTTAAAAATCCACAGTTCAAATTAAATGAATTTTTGCTTCAATGAGGAAAAAAAAGTCAAGTCTTACGGAAGTTATCTAAAATAATATTAGTGATGTTTTAAAGTTTTAATCCTGCATAAAGTTTTTTTTTTTTTTAAGAAAAAAATGCTTCCAGAGACGGGTAATTAAATCAACATAAAATATTCTTGAAGCTTTCTTAAGATTTACTTTTCAAATAATTCCAGTGAATGTCAGATCGGAATCGAAAAATTAATCTAAAGTAATTTCACGTAAGCTAACTTCGTATGTGTCTAAGCTTTATTTTATTTTTATTTAAAAAAAAACGACATTTTTTGAATATCAACCCAGTTACTGAAATTTAAAAATAAAATCGTTCTTTCCACAATGCATCCTTTTTATTTTCGCTTCTTTAAAAGAAAGAAAACTACTAAATTCAATTAATTCTGCAGGCTGAAATAGACTTGTTTTTTAAACTTCATAACTTTCTTGAAAGTATTCAATTTTGGGGAATAAAAGAAAAAAAAATTCTCTTCAAATTTTAATTGAACTCTATTTTTCGTTTTTTCACTGATTCATTAGTACGCATTGATAATTTCAATAAAATAATAAAATCTTTTTGATTCCAAAAACTGCATAAAAGGTTTTATCTCGTTTTAATATTTTTATCTAAAGCCTATAAAGAAGAATTGTTAAGATTCAACCGATTAGGTAATCAAATTAGATATTCGGCTTTTAAAAATTTACTATTTTCTGTAAAAAAAAATGTGTGTGTGTGTGTTTATAGTACTGCATCCTATTTTAGTTTTACGTTGTAATAATTACTTATCACAAATGCAAATTTATAATACATATCGATATATATGTTACAACTTAATAATTATTTAAATTGTATTTAGATTAAAATAAATTTAAACAACAATCCTGCATAATTTTCCGAGTTTCTTAATTACGAATACCATTTCCCGAAAGACCACAGTCTCATTTTATTTCCCGTTATAAAGATCATACTACTTTTTTGGAGAAGAGGGGGATTTTTTCCCCTATTCATTGAAAAAATAACAAAATAGCTTTCACATGACTTTTCCAGAAAAAGCTGGCTCCAAATATTACTTAAGATCATCTTCATAGTTCATAAAATAACATTCCTATTCACTTGAACAGAGAATTATAACATTCCCGTTATATTTCCACCTGTGTTTTCACTTTTTGACTCGTTTGTCTGTTTTTTCAACTAGTAGGGAAAGGTCACATCCAACGTCGCTATCTTCTAATTTATAGCATACATAAAAAAAAATGGAATTATTTCAGATTGGCATTTTTTCATTGATTGATGATTGATTCTATCAACTAATTTGCGGTTTGCTTGATTGTGTCAATCTAATTCTTTAGATATCAAAAATACATAGAGATATGAAAAATGAATAAACAGCATTTAAGCGTATAGAAACGTTTCTGTTGTTCTAACAAAGATATTTTCCCTTAAATGAGTGCCTAGTTGGAAATGCGAAGATTATGTAGGTGCTTCGCAGAATACCTGAGTAATTTGAGAAATGAAACAATTTTCCGCACTTTAACGTATCATAAAAGTTAAAATGATGATTACCCAGCTAATCTGCAGATTAATTGATTTCTGCATTGTAGCGCTATCATATATATATATATATATGCCCTTACATGGCGGGGAAAAAATTCCCATCACCAAGAAAGACTTGTGTCAGATAAACGAAATTTGGTAGGCATGTTTATACATCTGAAAGATGACAACCATTCAAATTTTGCTCTTCGTGCTCAAGTTTGGAGGTCTAGTAGTGCCTCCCAGAACTTGCAAATCAGGGTTGATTTAGATGCGTGCAGTAAAGTTCGCAAGCGTTATTTGTCTGTGAAATTTGATGTATTGAGTGGATGTTAGCGAAGAATGCCTTTAAGAAAAGGAAGCCATTATATATATATATATCAACAGCTCACTAACATTGAACCAGTTCGTGAGAGAGTGTTATGAGAAGGTGGATTTTTTCTTTCCGCAATATTGCAGAAATATTTGGTCGAAATGTATCCACTGTGTATGCTTGTTGGGAGCAGAGCTCAAGGAATGGTACTGTCTCAAGAAAACTGGGATCCAGGCGGCCACGTGGCACTACTGAGAGTGAAGACCACTGTATTAGGTGTACGGCTGCTGTGCATCGTACTGCGTCTGCGGCAGAAATAAGTTCGAGCTATAGCTGGTACCACAGTGGCACAAAGAGCTATTAGAAATCGATTACATCAAGAACAGCTCTGAGCCAGGCTCCCTGTAGTGTGCATTCCACTGACTCCAAGCCATTGGCATTTGCAAAGCCAGTGATGGTCGTATGCTGCTCAGAAGGAGGCGAGGGGAATGCCTGCAACCAAACTGTCTGTCGCCTAGACAGATTTAACCTACACCCTAGAGTCAAAGTCGAGAGGGGGATATCCTTTAATAGCAGGAGCATTATCGGGTTTATCTCTGACACTCTGACTGCAAATCTGTATGTCAGTCTGATAATTCAACCTATAGTACTGCCATTCATGAACAACATTCAAAGGGGAGTTTTCCAACAGGATAACGCTCACTCTCATTTTGTTGTAACGCAACGTGCTCTTCTGAGTGTTGACTTTTTACCCTGACCTGCAAGATCACAAGATCTGTCTCCAATTGAGCACATGTGATATCATTGGACGACAACTCCAGCGTCATCCACATAATTATCTAATGCACACTTAACTTGTATATCTGATTTTATATTTCCTGTTTTATATCCAATGCTTATTATTTGTTTTATTTTAATTTTTTTATAACCAGAATTTACTTCGTGCACTTTTATCAGTCACTCTAAAATCGGTTTCAATTTTTTTTCCGCTAAAAATAAGTTTTAAAAGTTTACAATTTGTCTTGAGAATCTTGCCTTGCCTGAATATAAGGCACAGATAATATGAATTCTTACAATAACTCAATTTTTATACTTTTTACTATTGTTACTATACGAGGGGTAATCAAAAAAAGTTACAATTTAAATAAAGAAATATTTATTAACAAAAGACAGAATATACAAAAAAAGAATTAAGAGGTATACGTGCTATCACTTTTCGACATGATCAACAAGTCTATTTAGGCATTCATCAGAACGCAGAACCAACATATTTACCCCGTCTTTGTAGAAATCAGGTCCCTGTCCATTGAGACAGGTCTCGGTGGATAGTTTCACAGTACTGTCTGAACAGAACCATGTTCTGGATAAGTGCTCGTCCATCCTCGAAAGAAGGAAGTAGTCCCTTATTGCAAATCTGTGCTGTATGGAGGGTGACTCCAGATTTCCCACCAGAACCGCTGCTACAATTCCTGCGTTCCTTAAGCAGTATGAAGCTTGGCATTGCTATGCAAGAGGATGACACCTTCACTCGACATGGCCGGCAGTTTGTGTCAGATGTCTTCGTGTAACCTTGTCAAATTAGCACAATAATGATCTGCGTTGATAGTCTGACCACACTCCAGGTATTCGATCAGGATAACACCATGTTAATCTCAGAACATGGTTGACATAACTTTACCGGCAAAGGGTGTAACCTTAAATTTCTTTGTTGATGGTGATCCAGGATGTTTCCATTCCATAGTTGCTTTTTTGCTTGTGGGGACGAAATGGTGAAGCCAAGTTTTGTCCCCTGTAACAATGTGGTCGATGAAGTTCTGATCGGCAGAATGGTAACGCTAAAGAAATGTGAGACTGCACATCATTTATGTGGCTTTGTGCTCATAGGATAACACAAGTGGAACCCAGTGGGCACACATCTTGGAATATCGCAGCACAGCTATGATATGCTCCACGCTACCATAGCTGAGTTCCAGCTATGACGAGACACAGTTAACGATCGATTATTTAGAACCTTTTCTTCAACTCGTGCTGTGTTGATTTCTGTCTTGACCAGCCACTCCCTGCCATATTGCGGTTTTCGACATCCTGTTTTTTTGATTGAAAAGAGCGACACCATTTCGCTACATGTTGTCTGCTCATTGCTTCTTCACCATAAACTTCCATGATTTGACCGGGAATGTCAGATGCAGACGCATTTTTTGCCCATAAAATCGAATCAAGGTTCGCACTTCCAATTTTCTAAGCGTCGTGCCATTTCAATCATTCTGAACCATCTGGGAACTTACACTACCTACCCGCACACCAGCTGTATGACATATAGAGCCATCTGCTTGCACTCTGAGGAAACAAAATTTCTCCACAATATCTAGTTTTCAGGTGCTGCGGCTTGTAACCTTTTTTTCTGACCATCCCCCTCATAGAATTAATGCGCAGTAACGAACACAAAATAGCTTTTAGTATATCATAGAATAAAATGTTAGATCAGTTAATTTCCCTTTATTTCCCAATTACAGGAATATAAAAATAGAAGATCTAAACGAGCAACTTTTTTATTTTCATTGTGGATTAACATCATATATCCAGGTTTTTGTTCTCTTATACATTACTAATGTAATAATTGAAATGCAATGTGATCATAAGAATATTATTTCTTATGCCTTTGCAGATCTTTCAGAGACATTTCAATACTAATCATAAAACCAAATTTACATAGATATAATAATCGGTAAAATGTTTCGGCTTAATGCTAGTCCATTCAGTTAATGATCTCGTGTCATAAAACTTGGTTATTGATTCTTTTGACCTTGAAGGAAATGTTAACAAATCAGAAGCAAATACAACTACTAGCTGAATTTCATTACTTTGTTTTTAAGTTTCATAAGTGTGTGGAATATATAAATGTATGAAACGCTTTATCAGAGATAAGTTACATTGCTATCACAAAAAAAAAATCAGAAAATTTCATACTTCAAAATTGTCGTACTATAATTTATTACGTTTAATTCAAATATTGTGATTTTTTCAAATGTTGGGTTCGGTTCGGTTCCTTGGCCTAAAAAGAATATCAGCGCTAAGCAAATTCAATTAATTACAGTTTACGTTTTGAATGTGTGTGTGTAATTTCAATTACATTTGATATTTCATTCTTCCCACGTAACAAATTTTGCTTTTATCAACCAAATTAAAATAATTGTTTAAAAAGCATTTAAATGATAATTTAAGCATATTTAGAGACTTCGAATGTCTTAAAACATTTTTCTCAAAGTATTTGGTTAATAATTTTTGTAACAAAATATATTTAAACTGAATTATGAAAATGTGTGATTTTTTAATAAGAGATGAAAATATAAAGATCAATAAATTAAAACATGTAGTTTAAATAATTGATAATTACTTTAAAATACATAAATTGAGAATTAAATTAGTAATTACTTTAATATAATTCCTAAAACTAAGGAATTGTCTCATTAAATCAAACTCACCAAAATATATTTATTTATTATGAAGTAATTTAATCTAATTGTAAATCAAAAGCACGCTGTCGCTATTAATTTCCATTTCTGCTATATTAAATAAAAGTATTAAGATTCCTGAAAAATATTTAAAGATAGCTTTCTTGGCATTTTAATTGAAAATGCAATGTAATTAAACCTATCTAAAAATACTTATTCTACAATCAAAATGTCGTTTTAGGGTTTCAGGGTTATTAAGAAAATGTTAAGATTCTATACTTAGAAATCCTATTCACGATATTTAAAATTGTATTAAGGAATCTAATGGTAAAATGATAGTCTGACTTTTAATTTTCATGGCGGTACCGAAACTAAAACATCAAAAATGAAATTTATTTTTAATTAGTGAAATAATTATTTAAATTGTTCAATGCTGGGATTTCTTTATATGTATAATTAATTAACAGAAATTATTTAAATTTAATTTTTGTTGTTACATGGAACTTCGATATTTTATTTCAATGTAAGTAGACAATGTACATTAATTGTTAATTTAATATTTTCAAAATTGAAAATGAAGCATGCTTTTGTATTCAGAAGCGGAAACATAGCACGGTAGTTTAAAATTACCAGCGAAAATACAGTAATTAATATAAATCCGAATCACTCTCGCTACCTCTCTCTCAATATAAACTATTAATCATGGTATGCTATTAAGAAGCAGGGCCCGGCTTCAAACTGACAAGGTACTATTTCTGATCATGCCCCGATGAATTCTCCAAATTAGTTTCAAATTGTATAATATTTGAGAAGGTAGCTAGCAAGAACGAGTTTCCAGCGTTGGATTGAGTTTCAGAAATTATCCTTCCGTGATGTCCAAATCGGAAATTTAAAAGGTATAGCGCCTTTCAAAATATTTATTCTTCTTGAAGTGGGAGTTCAAATATGCCAGGCTTTGAAACGTCATTGCATCATTAATCTCTATGCAAAGAGGGAGACACTGAAGAGGGAATTATTGTAAAGCAAATAATTTAAGGATAATTGCTTTGGATAGAATTTTGAGGAGTTCAAACTTTCAATTAGACGAATATTTCATTAATATATTGAAATATATATATATATATATATATATATATATATATATATTGAGATTTTGTTGGAGAACTACAACATATTTTGATATTAAAATATTATTTCTGGTTGTTGTCTTGGTACAATTGTGGAAGAAACATCGTGTTGAATAACAATTCGCATTTATTGTAGATCACATGCATAAAATACAAACCGAGACAATAGCATCCATCGTTTACATGACAATCACAAGAAACAGCTTTTCTTCCTTCCAGAAATATCTTTATTTATACCAGTGCTTCTCAAACTTTCAATGTTCGTGACCCATTATCCAATCATAATTTTCATCGCGCCCCCCTCCATACAATAAGAATGTATTGAATTCAATAATACTATGCATTTACGCTAAAGCTACAATACGACTTCAACCTCTTAAGTACCACCGGTGTGTATAAACGTCTCGCTCAGACAAAGCATTAATTTTCTAGACTTATATATACATCTTTACGAAGTACGATCTTTTTTGTGCACTGCTATCCATAAAATTATTCCAATGTCTTCGGAATGCAATAAAAAGGCCTTGACAGTATTTTTGAAGGATTTAGTTATTTCAGAGGATTTGCTTATTCATATTCCGTTTCTTCCCAACCCCTTAAAAAATGACTTACGCCGAATACGTCACCAACGCCGAAAATCACATACGACGAATCACATGGAAAACGATAGCATTGGGAAACGAATCTTATAACTTTTAATCGGCAGTTAAAGGATCAATTATGAACCATACAAATTATCAAGATAAGTGTTAATACAAGCCTATGGGGTAACTGGTAATTATCAAACTTGTTCTTAAATTTTAGTATTGTAAAATTAATTATAAAATACATTGTACAGTACTCATGCATTTATAAGTGTGTTATATCAGTGTAAATGTGTATGTTATTTTTAACCATGTCAGAATGTATTTTGTTTGTTTTCTTTCAGTAAATTAACAATTTCCTTAAATAATCTTTTGTTTTCGACTTTTCAATATGTTCGCGCCCTACATTTTGAGAAATGCTGATTTATACAGATAGACAACCGGGAGCTCTACATGTGTCATATAAATTCTGATCGGTCCAGATAATCGGGTGATGTAGATTACATAATTCTTAAATTAAAATGCTGAACTTTTAGTTTTGAAGAGACAAGGATATGGTTGTGCTCCGTTAGGCGGATAAACCTGAAATTTATTTCCACGTGAAGTCCTGAAAGAAAAAATTAACCTGAAATATTAGGTATATATAGTTTCCGTGAATTGTTTCTTAATTAAAGTACTATTGACTTACCCTTATTTACAGTATTGCACATTTACTGGATACTTATATAACTCAAGTAAGACAAATAAATGACGGATATCAAAGTTTTCCTGCGGTTGCAGTAACCACGTGGTCACAGTCAGGAACTCATGACTAGTGTTGCTTCTATGGAGTCGTACTTCCAGCCTTGGTGCTATTTAAGACGTGCCGTAGAAGACCTCTTGCTCATTAGCTCTATTGATGTTCAAAATCCTAACGTTGGCTTAGAGCTTTGAAGAGTAGGGGGCACTGCTCATATGTTCATATCGTCATTTGACCATGATTCAAAAATATGAGGTCATTAGCCAATAGCTCTCATGTTGCTTTTGAATGCTACACTAATAATCAGTTATTCATAGGGTTCCCTCTTGAACGAAATGAGAGGCACTGAAATGCTCAACCAAAATTCAGATATTGATTCCCATATTTTTCACAAAATATTGGTAACGATATCCACACACAATTTAATGCGCATACCAGACATATGACTTATTTTAAGGTATAAGAAAACTGCATTATACTGATGAACTGAAACTAAGTACTTTGAAAACCAGTGTCATTTATGTAATTAAGAATAGCTTTCTACTCATAAAAAGGATGATTTATTTTATTACGGTAATATGAAGTTTTACTCTGCCAAGGTCTTGAACTCCTAATGACCTACCGTATCTGTAATCCAAAGCTCTTCCCTTATTGAGCCACAAGGGCAGAAACAATTCTCTTGTAATTGAGTAAACCTCTGCCTAACATGTTTACCCTATTACTCTCGCTCTCTGTGGGAGAAGTATGTACTTCATCTAAGAATCCTTCATTATTACACCATGAACTAAAACATTGACACTACGGTCATTTGTTACTATTTGTAATCGTCGGTGTGATGAGCCCATCAAATAAAAAATATATAAATAACCACAAAATAGTTGCAATAAATAAAAATTTAATTAATCAAAACATAATTTAATTTCTTTAAAAAGGTTTAACAAACGTACTCAAGATTATACTTTTCTGGAATTTGTGGCAGCTGAGCCTCTTGCATTCAAATTATAAGAATGTATTCGTGCAATGAAACTTATTTATTAAGTCATTTATTCCCAAGGATATTTTTGTCAAGCTGTCATATTAAAATACTATTTTGCAAAAATTAAAATATTCCTCGCCATTTCATTTTTTGTTTCGAACGTAACATTTATTTTCCAGACTGGGTCAACTTTATCAAAAATTATAAATAATTTGCTTACCTATGGGAGAGAGATAACCATGGAGCTTAGAATTTCCTTATTCAGATGCGAATCAGATTAGCTTATTTAAAATAATAGAAAACGGGATATAATGATTTTGAAAGAAACTTAGATCTTCGTATTAAGTAAATTTTAGTATTCATAATCTACTCTTTTTTTTATAGAATAATAGCACTACAACCCCTTGCGTACCATGTAACCACTAGTGGATATATGCTATGTATCGGGCAAAATCCCATTGTAACCTTATATAGTTACATGGCTTATTTAGGAATACAACCAGTGTATGCAGCACAAGAAACATTATAAGGTAAATTTACTTTTATTGGGATTGTATAAAATTACAAATTTAAGTTAAAAATCGTGTAGGTTACAAACATTTGAAACAAATAGGAAAATTAAAATTATAGATCTTTGTGAAATTTATTGACTTGTTCCTTGGAAGAAAACTCTTTTCGGCATGATTTACATGCGTGTGTCGTCATTTTTGTTCCATTTCTTCATATTCTTCAACACAAATAGATAAATTCGTCTAAGAATCACTGTCCTATTCATCGTTTTCCGGCAAATATTTCCATTCAGTATCACTTTCACTGAAATCCAATGACGACATCATATTGGCAAGAAAAAACAAAAATAAACAACAAAAATGGTTATAAAAATTTAAGAAAGCGAAACGAAACACGAATGAACGTGCCCTTTACCCAGCATCAAAAGGAATAAATTATAGTTAAAAAAACTAAAAAACGATATTTTATAGTTAATCGAACTAAGTTTCAACTTAATCTCTTAGTCGCCAAATCTGGAAATGAGATCTGAATTGCTGGATGGGACATAAAATTGGGAAATGGTTAATTCTGATGATCCTGAACAGGACAATGGAGCAAAATTATTAAATTATTGTATTGTCATCGGTCCTGGACAAGTCAGCAAAATTTCGAATTAATCTGACCTTTTAAAGGGGTTAAAAATTGAGTTCTAAGATTCCGTTACATACAAGTGAAGCTTATAAAAGGGTGTTAATAGACATGAAATGCGAGTCGTAACGTCAAAGTCTTTTCCCGGAAATCCCAGATTTTTGAGGATACAAGGAAGCACAATTTGGTATGCAAGAGGTAAAAGGCATTCGTTTAATTAATTTAAAGTGGCCTCGGTAGCTTAATAGTCATGACAGGCATTATTAAGTCCCAGGTTAGATCCCTGATATCATTGAAGATCCATTGAGTATAGGGACTGATGCTTGTTATAAATCAGTCGGAGCTCAAAACCCTCCCGTTGGTATGGTGTGGAAGAATGGAGAGTGAATTACCAGCTTAGGCGTAATTCTTATCGCTTGATGAAGGCTCGAAATTATGAGTTGCAGTCGTCTGTAGCCCTCATATTACTTTAGAGTGTGACGTTAATAAACATTCACTCGCTCACTCATTTACTAGAATTACAACGATTAATCGCACATTTACTAGAATTACAACGATTAATCGCTCATTTACTAGAATTACAACGATTAATCGCTCATTTACTAGAATCACAACGATTAATCGCCATTATATTTAGAGAATCGTTTTGAAATGACTGAAATCTTTTGAAAACTATTACTTAGTCATTTAATTAGATGTATAATTAATTTAATATATTTTATCTATAAAACAACAACTTATATACATGAAATCCTACAACATTATAAAACATTTTAAATATGCAGTTACCACTTGTTTAACGTATCGGAACACGCTGAAAATGACCAAATACGGTCAAAACAGATAATTTTGTTTTTTATTTTATTGAATAGACATATCTTTTGGCTTTACAAAACATACTTTGTTTTGTTTGTACGCTACCTAGAGGCAAAGTTACAATCAATTTTATAAAGTAAGATAAACTAGAAGTATGTTTGGAACTTTGATCTACCAGAAGTAGGCATTTAAATTGCTTAAAATCTATCATGCGAGTCTGATAACTCAAAATGTTACAAATGTATTTCTATAAAAAATTTTTAGCCTGATATTTTCTAGCGATTGCACTAAAATATTTCTTATTGTATTAATACTTTTTGAGTTAGAGCTTCTTATTTAAATAATGATATCATAAAGATTGTTACATTTCTTACGATGTTTATCAATCATCTCTAAAGTTTTCAAATTTTAATGAAATATTAAAATTTTGGTACATTATCTAGATAAATTCCCCTAATTTGATTAGTAATACATTTATTTAATATAAGCTTATTACTTTTTCTCTAATTGTTTTGAAGTTTTTCAAAAAAATTGCTAAAATTTCACTTATAATTGTGACTTTTGTAAAATTTAGAAAATTTATTTTAAATATTGTTAGTTAAATATTAGTATGCAATGGTATTGGATCATAAAAAACATTTGTAATGTTTAAATGTGCTGTTTTGTAAAAAAGTACTCCGAACGTGTTCGGATACCTTAAACTCTGAAATGGTAGAATATGCCTAAATTAAATCAAATTAATTTTACAATATCTTCAAATTGCATTGAAATTGTAAAATAGTTCCCTAAGATTACTGCTTAGTGTGTCAAAAATGAGAATCAAACTATTGATTTCGACTTCAGGTATGAAATACTATGTTTTTCAAAAGAAAAAACACATTTTAAATCAATTAACAGGTAGGTAGTTATAGAAGGTGTTTTTCGTTTTACAAGTAACAACTGTTCTAATTATCTTTAACTTTATTTTATGGTTTATAATAAGTTGTTAATACTAAAGTTTTCCTTTCGCTGAAATATTAAATACATTGATATGGTAGCTCATGAAATTATTAATCCTGTAGTACAGAAAACAAAAAAGTTAGAAGTTATTTAAACAAATAAAAAAGAAGCAAAAGTAGAAATTTAACTCGTTCAATATTACTTTATATGTATATAAATGCATTTTTATTTATTTCCATTTGAATGTTTTTTTTTCAAATTAATTATATTTTGCACTTGAGAGTTAGGAAGAAGTTTGTAGTTCATTAAAAAATTTTACAGTATATTATTTGAATTACATATATATATATAAATATTTTTATAATTCCTTATATTCGTTTCGTTTCTTTCTTTTGCTCCCTTTTTAAAGAAATTATATTTTTATATGTTCGTATAGAAAAATATTATGGAAAATCAATTAATTTCAGAAACAGAATACGATGGAGATGAAATAACGTAGCTAAAATTTATTACCCAATAGTACCATAACTTTATAGAATATGTCGTAAGAAAATAAAAATGGGGAAGATAATTCGAAGATTTTAAAAAATTTTCAATACAGATCCAATTTATCCAATTAATTTTAAAACCTTTGTTAGCATTGACTTTTTATTTAAACATTGAAAAGACCTCAAATAACTACATATCGAACGGGTAGTAAAAAAATTCTGAATTTCTTCTAATGAAAAATTATTTCGTTTGAATAATTAAACCACAAAACTTATTCTAGAACTTTGTATGGAGATATAAAAATTAAAAATGTGTAATATAATAATATTGTTATCGCGTCCTTCTCGAAGGAAAGTTGCCAGAGCGTGAGACAGATTAGACTTCTACACGATAGATGGCGACACCACCTATCTCCACCTCCATAATTTAGACATGGAACTGGAGGGGAGAGAAATATTCTCCAGCCTTCTACACCCGTGGTTTCTGCTGCGACCACCCACAAGATTTTCGGACCCACTAATTTAACGAGCGTAATCTTTGTGTACTTGGATTGTATTTGGGGGCATCGGATATCGAACAAAGGCCCTCCGGTTGGGAGTCCGATGCTCTAACCCAGGGGTCGGCAACCTATGGCTCGCGTGCCAATTGTGGCACGCGGTGCAACTCTCATTGGCACTCTGTGCTATTCTGTGAATTTGTCATATTTTGAATGGATGGAAATGATAAATTTGCAATGGACTTTATTTGACAAACATCTTCAGAATTATGAACATTTATGTTTTTCCGAAAAAATCTGAAAGATACACAGTATCTTTCAGCTATTTTGAAAGTTACAGCTATTTTGTAAATTATTGAATGTCATTGCTGGAGAGATTGATTTGTTTGAAGAGACGAAATTGTGCCCCTCATAAAAGTTATAAATTATTGCGATATGAAAGGTGGGCGGAGCACATACAATCACCAGGTTCAGATTAAAATTTTTATTTATCTTTTTCTTTAACTATAATGAAGGAAAATACTTCTATTTTATGTTTATTCCCTATTTTCGAAAGTGTATTTAAAAATATATAATATAAATACTATTTCAATTTCTTTTGTGTTGAAATAGTTATTTTTTAACATAAAAATGAACGGCATAAAATATATCTTTAAATGATGCAAAATTAACATATAATAGAGAGAACTGTAGATCTATATTTATTGACCCCTAATCTGTAACTCAAGATGCACTGTCGGAGCACTCGAATTGCTTAAAAAATATCCTACTGTGTGGCACGCTGAATCATATTGGTAGATTGGTTTGGCCCTGCTCTAACCCAAGGCTACCCATGGCCTAATAATGTTTAACCCTTTAAAGCGTTAATTTCCCCCCCCCCAAAACTGATAAACAAATATAGAGATTTTTTTTGACGAAAAATTAAATTATAGATATAATGCAAGTTATTTTTTTTGCAATATCAATTGTGGGGGGGGGGGGAGATGTAAAAAAAACCAATTATACTAACAAAGTGTCTCATTGATGAAACTTTCTGATAAATTGGCAGTCGCTCATTGTGAGAGCAATTTCTCTAAGCAAATTACAAAAACACTCAGTAAAAAATAAGTTGTGGTTGACTGTTTACATTTATGATATTGAAACAAGCGTTTCTCAAACTGTGGGGTGTGCCCCCTTTGAGGGAGTGATAATTTTAGGAGGGGGTGCGAGCGTATTAAAAAGTTGAAAAAACAAGAGATTATTTTTTTTAAATTATATATTAATTTACTGAAATTAAACAAGCAAGATATATTCTGATTCACATTTATTTTTACACTCATACAAATTTATTTTTTAAGAAATACCGATGTATTTTTTGAAATTGTTGGAAGAAATAAATGGTTTGAAGCAGTTTTTTTTTCAAATTAAAATTTTATCATATAAATTAATATATTATGAATATATATATATTTGTTTGTTACCACATATAAAAATCTAATCATTCGTATTTGCAATCTTCAACTTAAGTGGCAGAGGTATTGGAACAGTCGTGTCACTACTATTTGTTCTGTTGATTCTTGTGTAGGAGTAATGATTTCCACTAAAGACTCGTCTTACACCAGAAATAATGCAAGCTCAATTTGTCAGGGATCAAAGTCCTCGAGTTGATGTAGTGTAGAAGTTATAAGGGTAAGTTGACAGCCAAAAGGTCATTTTCATCTCTTGACCGGGGCTCGTAGCTACGAGGTCCGTCGCACAAACTACTCGTGTTATTTCTTAGTGTGTCGTTACAGAACAAATGAATAATCAAGCAACCAATTTCTTGGACTCATTTTTCAACCTTCTATTTTAATACTGAGTGTAAAACATAGAGAAATATATACTTTCAAAATACTAATTTTGCATTTCCCAATCAATTTTTAAAATATAAATTATTTCAATTATAAAAAAAAAAATATATGAAAGTAATTTTTACGTATTTTTACACCATCGCATATTTATTTTTAACATTTTTCAAAACTTAAAAAAAAATTCAGTAATATGTAAACGTCTAAGCTTTCATCCTATAATAAAACCGTTATTAATCAGTTATAAAATTAATTAATTATCAAGTACTTGCTTTCTACAGATTTCTGCGTTTTTATCTATCTACAAATTTAAAAAAAAAAGAAATGAAAAGAAGTCCTGTTTTATCGACGTTACATGACTGAAAGAATATGTCTCATTACAGGAAATTCCTTGCCAGAGCTTTAGAAAGCGCAGACAGCTGGTTCTCATTATAGTGGAACCCTTAGCTTTCGTGTAAAGTCCGTATTTTCAAGACTAGCAATCTTAACAACAGAAATACGATAGCATTGGAAAACAAAATAAAGACAGCAGAAAACATGTTTGCTATTACCGGAAAAAATGACTAAACCATTGTCCGAACTTCCGAATGTGAGTTGGACAAATTGGAAAAAGAAATAGACAAAGAGAGCCAGCTAGAGATGTGATTTGGTGACGATTGCTTGTAAGCCTTGGTTAACGCGTGCTCTTTTCCAATGGTGGTAGGATTTGAAACTGCACTACTTCTTGTAATGAGGTTTCTCTACGAGCTATTCCGTACCTCCCATTTAGAGACTTCATCTCTTAGTTACAAATCAAAATCCTTCTTTATGTCTCTGTCTTTTGCTTGTCATAGAAGATAGTATATAATCGAAATGTCAGTGAGCAAAAAGAAATAGAGAAATATATATCTATGAATTTCTCTATCAAGAAATATTTCTTCCTTCTTTTTTATTTGGAGTGAAAAGAAATCAGAGTTTGGAATCGCAGAAATACGCTCTAATATATTATCTGTTGAATGATTGAGGATAATGACATAGGAGTGAGTAAACATCAGATGTTGGATGATGAAAGTAATAAAAGGAGACTTGAATGTAAAAAAAGATATATATGGTTCAATATTTAAGATTTTATTATTAACAAGTAAGCATTCTTTTTCCAAAAAAGAGAAGTAAGGAAATAAATATTACTTCTTTAAAAAAGTTTTAAGAAAATTTATTTCCTTCCAGGTCAGAGTGAGAGATATGTTAACGACACACTATTAAGCAATACGAGAGCAATTGGCGGCGAACCTCGTAATTTTAAACCACGGTCAATTGATAAGGACAGCACCTATCTGAACTACCCCTATACGCCAATGGTAGGACTCTGAGCCACATCAGATTTAATGAGAATCAGCCCTTCTGGACCAGTGAATCTCAACCCAATTCACTCTTAGGTCCAATAGCATATTTTAGCGTGTTATCGCAGACTTGCAAGGTTATTACTTTGGACTAGTGGCATGATCTTTACAGATACATAATTGTGGAACTCAGGCAAATTTTACCAGTTTATCTTTAATCATTTACAACAGCGTTTCTCAAACTGTAGGGTGCGCCCATTTAGGGGGGAAGGCGTGATAACTCTACGATGGGTCGCGAGCATATTGAAAAGTAAAAAAAAAACTATTTAAAAATATATTAATTTACTGAAAGTAAACAAACAAAATGCATTATATCATAATAAAAAAATACACATTTACATTGAAATAATAAGCTTATAAATGCATCAGTACTGCACAATGTATTTTATAATTAATTACTAGGTTAAGAACAAGTTCAATAATTAACAGTGACCGCATGGGCTTGTCATACATAAAATTATGTACAAAAATTACCACTTATCTTGTACGGTTTAAAAAAATCCCCTAACTGCCGATTAAAAGTTACGCGATTCGGTTACTAATGCCACAATTTTCCACATATATGATGTATTGGGGAGAAGTGGAAGAAAATGAATAAATCAGCAAATCCTCTGAAATAAGTAAATCCTTCCCAAACACATTATCAAGGTCCTTTTATTGCATTCCAAAGTTTTAAGGATATTTTTTATGGATAGCGATGCACAGAAAAGATCATACTTGAGAAAGACGTATATTTACGTCTGGAACAATTAGCACTTTAGCTAAGTGAGACGTTTATATACGCAGGTAGGAGTTAAGAGGTTAAAACCGTATCGTAATTTTAGTGTTAAAATATAGTATTATTGAATTTAATGCATTGTTATTGCATCGATGAAAATTATGATTAAATATTGGCTCGCTAATATTAAAAGTTTGAGAACTGATTTATACATATCATCTACACTGTAAATAAAACTCTCAATTGGAAAGACTGGCAAATATTGTTTGTGGACTGGTACCGGTCTACGGATCGGCTAATACTTTTCGAGGGATAGATGCCAGTCCTAGGACCGGTGTTTGCGAAACACTGCTGTAGACGTCTGATCTTCAGTTGTACTAGAGCTCGAACTCATGACACATTGGCTCGTGACAATGCCTACTAGGCTACCGCGGCCACTCATTTCTTATCAAATATGATTGTTTATTTTCTTTAAACTAAATAATTTCTAATGCATATTAAAACACTAAACGCTCTTAAAAGGATAAAATAGAAATACGATAAAACAAGAAAAAGGAAAAAAACATGTACGTTAAACAAAATATTCCCTAACCACTTTTATCCTATCAATACAATGAATTTTCAATACGATAAATTTAAAGATTTCAAAGCTTTGAAATGTGATAATTTCATTATTTAATACATAACACAATTTCAACACCTATATATAAAAACCTTAAGCCGAAAGCCCTGAAAAATATTAAATAACAGAAGCAACTACTTAAAAAACTAAACATAATCAATGAGTTCAAAATAACAAAACCCTTACACAGTATAAAGTTTCAAAGACTTAAAACAAATTATTTATTTTAATGCTTACAAAATGTTCGCCTGTCTTAAAATGTATTATATTATTTTCCAAGCATATACTTTCTTTACAATTCCTTTCTACCTTTTCAAATACGTCCAGCCCCTATTGTCCTTGATATAATTTAAGTGCATCTGTGAGCCTCTTTTATTGCATGGGGTAATCCAACGAACCTTAAGTATTACAGCAGCATAATCGAATCCATAGGACGTAGAAAATACTGATGATAAAAGGCGATGAAACACAAGCATTAGAAAAGAGCTCTCCGCCTTTACATTAAAGAAAACACTTTAATCCTTACTGTAACTACTGTCAGCTAAAGGCTCATCTATCTTCTACGGATCCCCGTCGATTCAAAGAGAAAAGGCTTTCATCTTGATGCTATTCCCTATCCATAATATCTAAACAATAGGTAAATACATCATCTCAAGTCGAAATACTCGAAAATGCGGTGAAAGGTGAGTATGTGAAGATTTGTTATTGTTTATGAGAATAGCTTCATATTTCTCAATCTATCGGTGAAGGAAGAATTTTAAGATCATGTTAACAGGTATAAAGAACCGAAATATAATAAAAACTGTTCCCAAAAATGTGTAAATGCGAAAAGTTTAAGTAATAGATCTGTATTGTCTTTTTTTTTAAATATTTATTGATGTTGTTTATGATTAAAGTCTAATACTCAAAAATGAAATGATTGAAACTGGATGTACAAAACACACACAGAACTTTATTTAACATTCATTTATGACAACATTAGATTATGAAATATAAATTATTATGAATTATGTATATATGCATCATAAATCTGGCAAGTTATATGTTGTGATGGCCGGTGGTTATCTATGTTAGCTGTTAAGTTCTTGATAAACGAAAAACTTCTGAATTCATTTTACTCTTTATATTCACATGAAATATCAATGGCGTTAGGACATCACAATAAGCATATAAAAAACATAAAATACAAGGGATAAAAGAGCTCAGTAACTATTTACACATATTTTAGAAGACGCAAACAAAGAGAATGAGCAGAAAGAACTTTCGCTTTATATATCGGCTGTGAAGGTTGCGTGGCTCTTTTCTAACAGGAGCGATGATTGGACAGAAACGGTCGGGAGCGAGTTTCTGATGCAATGTTACTATTCTATTACGATTAAAATTAACGCGTTAGTCCCAAGCCAAAGAATTAAAGTACACCCATGCCCATAAATTAAGGATAATTCAGAATCACACAGCAATTGAACTCTAAAATAAAAATTTCACCTGTATAATTATCACACACATCTTGAAGAAAAATATGCAAATTACAGGAAACCACCAGATGGCGCGGATAATACGTCACAACGACGAGAGTGTAATAGAGGTGTATATAAGGAATGGTGGCAAGGAAGCAAAATTGTTCACAAGCGCTTTAAAAGCCTTTCAGCGCAATAACCGCATAGTTATGGCCCAAAGGAAGCATTTGGATGATTTTTTCCGTGGTAGAATTATCGGATGACTGGAATGTTGACGTACCTAGCTGGAAATATCCGAGGAACTTGGAATCGCCCAGAATGTCATCTCCAGGCTTTGGCAACAATTCCAAGATGATGGTAATATGAGTAGATGTTACAGCACAGGTCGCCCTCGAGTTACAACGCCGAATGAGGACCGGTATTTGGCAGTTACTGCCAGAAGAAACAGACGGAGCACAGCCTCAGACCTATCTCGTCAGCTCTCTTCAGCTACCGGTACGACAGTTTTAAGGCAGACCGTGTAAAGACGCTTAGGGCACATGGGTCTATATGCTCGTAGGCCTGTCAGATGTGTTCCCCTTACCCCAACTCACTGTCGCCTGCGATTAACCTGGAGTAGAGAGCATGCATTGTGGACACCGCAACAGTGGTCTTGTGTGATGTTTTCCAACTAGTCCAGGTTTAGTTTGCAGTCTGATTCTCGCCAGATTTTCATATGGAGAGCGCCAGGTACCCGTTACCACCAAGAGAACACCATTAAACGACACCGTTACAGTGGTGCAGGATGGCTCATTTGGAGGAGGATTTATTCTTGGCTCCAGAACTGACCTGCATGTTCAGAGTGTAACGATGACAGGCCACACCTATCGGGATGTCATTCTGGAAATACATGTACGTTTGTTTCGGGGCGCCATGGGTGCTGAATTTCTGTTTATGGATGACAACGCCCGTGCTCACCGTGCCAACATTGTAGACGAATGCGAGTGATTGAGTGATTTTGGGGTTTATTGGCGCAAGATCCGATTTCGGCTATACTGCGCCAAACATTTGTTTTAATAGCTGTGGTTTAGACAGGAAGAGAGAAAGAAAGAATGAATTGATTAACAAGAAAGAGGGTCGAAAATAGAGAAGGATCACTAAGGTACCCCGGGTTCGTGAAGCCCGTGTTTACCAAAGACAGTAAACCCCGTGGGAAAAGGAAAAGATCACTAGGGCACCTCGGGATTGTGACACCCGTACTCACCTAAAGAAGGTGAGCCCCCTGAGGAGATGTAGACGAATGCCTTCAATCGAAGGATATCACCCGTATGGATTGACCAGCATACTCACCGGACTTGAATCCAATAGAGCATGTGTGGGATATGCTTGGCCGACGAATTGCAGACCGTCAACTCCCTCCCACCTGTCTACCGGAACTTCGGAGGGAATTGCTTGATGAGTGGTATAATATTCCCCAAGATCAGATTGATAATTTGATACCCAACATGCGTAGGCGTTGTAAGGCCTGTATTGCATCGTCCGGGAGACATAATCCGTATTAACCATCATACTAACCATGTTATACTGTTTTTTGTAAATAGATTCTTTTTTGAAATTTGCTCCAGGGAGTAAAAATCGCAATTTTTATTAATTATGTTAAACATATAGCATCTTTTTTGCTCTTTACCTTTTGTTTAATAAATAGACTTTACAAATAAATCAAATTTGATTTGCTTCTGTCTCTTTCTTTGCCTGAACTTCATTACCCTTAATTTATGGACATGAGTATATTTAAAAGGATACTAAGGGAATTATTACACACACATATTATATATATATATATATATATATATATATATATATATAATGCAGGCAATAAAGTTTTATTTTTGACTTACAAATATATTGATTATAATTCCTTTTATGAATTTAATCGAAATTGTTAATTTTATGTAAAGATAATAATATTTTTTTTTATGTTTAAAATAATGAGAAAATTATCTGATTTGCTGTATTGTTTTATTTAACATTTTGTGCTCTTAATATCATATACTTAAATAACATATACAATATCATTTATTTTTTGGTACTTTTTATATAAGATATTCTGAGAGTTTGATGGTTACTTTTAATGCATAAATAGAATGTACAAATGTAAAATAAGTTTCTAAATTCCCCATTAAAGAGACTGGAAAGAGTTGGTCAACTTGAGAGATATTAAGCAAACATAATATAATTAATTATAATTATAATACTTTTAATTAGCCTTTTAATTCATTTAAAATGATTTAATTGAAAACACAAAAAAATTCATTGCTTAAATATCTTGAATATAAAATTACGAAATTATTCGAAATCAATGGATTAAATTACTTCATAATGGTTTAATTATTGTTTCCGCATAAAGAGAGAAAACCAGTCTTGATCTCTATTATTCTTTTTTATCAATATAAGTAACTCATAAAGATAAGTACCCATGAAGAAAAGTACACTTTTTGATTACACATCTAAACATACCTTATAAAACTTTGACGCGCAAAAAAAAAATTTAATTGTGTATAATTACGCGTAAGATATCTCGCCGTGTGAACAAAAACATTTTAAACTACTGCAAGTTATTATTTTTTTAAGAAAAAAATGTTACATGTTTGCAGTAAATATAAAAAATTTTAATAATTTCTTTATGTTGGAAAAAATCTTCAACGCGTGGTTGACAAAAGAATGTTAGATAAAATACAACAAAAGACAATGAGATAAATATTAATAGTAAAATTATATATATATATGTGTGTGTGTGTGTGTGTATGTGTGTGTGTGTGTGTGCGTGTGTGTGTGTGCGCGCTATTTTCCGTGCAATTTATATAGAATACCCCACACAACCTTCTCAAAACAATGTTACAGAAATTTACATTACGATGCAGTTGTTTTTCTTCTAATGTTTGAGGAAAATGTTTTTTACTAAATGTTTATTTTGTGTTATTTTTGTAGAGAAATTTAAAATAGAGGGACATTGAAGATTATATTATTTTTTATTTGTTTGTACGGAACAAATAAATTTGCATGATGATAAATATTTACGCCATACTGTTTTTTTTAAATTTTACATTTTATATTTGTACTAGGATTTTTTAAATCGTTTTCCTTTAATCTAGAGCATACTTTCCCAACCTTTTTTAACTTGTACCCCCTTCTCTACTAAATATTTTGATTCCACCCCCTTTTCTAGCGAATATTTTGATACCGCTTCCTACTACTCTAGAGTGGGAAGAAGCGGTAATAAGAGTGTGCATAGTACATGGTAAATACAAGAGTCAAGTTTTTAAAAAATATCCTATTACTAATAGAAAATATATTTTTTTTTAATTTAATTTTTTTAAAGCCCCAAATTTTTTACATGTGAATCTGAAATAACTATTGTCACAAATATATTTAAATGTGTAGTATTATATATTTTAGTCATAAATAGGATATTGTTGGAATTGAAACGCTACTGAATTTCTTCATTTAAAAGAGTGGAATAAAAGTTTTAGCTTATCTCTTAAAAAGACAGGCAGGCGTTTTGATGATACAAAATAATTCATAATAAACTTTTGCTTTCAAAATAAATATAAATTGACAGTTTCAGCCTTTAAAGAACCACACTTTAATTCCTGTTTAACATACTTAATGATAATTCTTGGATAAAATAGGTAAAGAAATGAAGTGGACGAAACATTTTTTCTACTTCTCACTGACAAAGACAACATGTGCACTTCAAAAATTGAAATGCACTGTATCATTCAATTTAATGTAGGTCTGAATGTAATGCAATCTTTAAGTTTCTCCTCCACTTCCCGAACTACCGAAATATGTGAATTTTCGTACATGTGATATAGGGAAATGATTTAAATACATACAAAGAACACAAGGTAAACAGTATTAAAGTTTATTTTTGCGTATAATCAGCGTGTTTTTATTTCGTCTTTTTTAGATTATATTTGGTTAATCTGCCCAATTCCCTCCGTGCCATATCAACGTCCCATAATTTTCGCTAGGTCTTTTACTGCCCCCCCCCCCTGAAAGACTTAAACGCCCACAAGGAGGTGTTTTCGCCCACGTTGAGAACCTATGGTCTAGAGCATGAATTATATCACTCTGGTTTATTTTTTAAAAAAAGAAAAAAAATCATGCACAAAGAAGGGTTACAAGAAAACAATAAACTACAGATGAACTTCGTAATTTAGGTGATTGACGAATAGAAAATAGACATTCAGATTAGAATTTTACTCACCAAAGCTCCACATCATTCCAGTACGGGGCACTAAGATTTATTTAGATTTGAAGTCTTTCACATCCTATTATTTCACACTACAGACTTGTATAGAATTAGATACTGATCTCGCAAAATCCCACTATTCATGATTCACGGGGTATCTTATTAATTCATTTCAATACTTCATACATCATGTTTAGTGTTCTATTAATTGCTGTTAGTATTTCATCTTAAATGAAAAACTTATACCTCTATAAAAATAGCTATAAAACTTTTTTCTGGTATTGGATATTGGTATTATATGTAAGAGATATTAATCTGAGAGCAGCCACGAAATAGAGACTAACGCTAATTGTCACGCGGGAGACCCCGATCCTTTTTTAATAAATATTTTTACTGTACACAATAAAAATCGTAATTCCAGTGAATAATTTAATTAAGAGAATGTATTTTTATCTACTGTTGGCGCCAGTTGGCGAGAATTCCTTGTATAGATTTCGCTCCGAGCCAACTGTAGTAACCTTGTATTCAGTTCGAAAAGTGTAGCGATCCCATATATGGTTCGGATCCGTTTTCGTTCATTAAAATTTTGTTAAACTTACAGTCCATTAATTTATATCGGCAACATCTACTTTTAATGACTTTTCCATTTTTCTTTGTTAATTTGAGAAAAAAATATCACGCACATATAAACAAAACCAATAATTTTAATGAATGGCACAAATCACAGACACGTTTCGCTATGATTATAGGAATGTTATTTGCAGGCAAAACTGTCATATTTTATTCAAATTATTGTAATTTTATTGTAATTTGAGGATCAACATAAAGCATGCTGAAATTTTTCTTGCGTGTGTTTTTTTGACAGTGTGAAGTGTGTCTTGTGCTACACTTATGGTTACATATTTTTCTTGATAGAGTTCTTTAGATAGCTTTGAAAATCTTCCTTTCGACTCAAACGTTTTATGTTCCTCACCTTTCTCAAATTTACTTTTGCTATCATGATTAATATGCATTATTTCAGCAGGTTCTTCTCTTGCTTGATCAGTTTCACCTTCCTTAAATAGAGATCACAGATGCCCATTTCATTTTATATTTTCTGCTCATTTACATTTATAAACCGTAATAAGTCGTATAACACAGCAATCAAAACCACTAAGATGCTCACAGGGGGGAAATGTAGCATTTCATAGAAAATATTTTGGGGAAAAATGGACACGCGGCGAACACTGTCAAAACAAATAACTTAAGATTTGTAAAAAAAAAACGTTTGCCACTCCCAAAAAAAGAGGGATTGTAGTTTCCATGAAAACTGTCATATAGGAGGATACTATCAAGGTCATTGATAACAAATAAAAAGTTTTCCCAGAATAAATGATTTCATGAGCCTGGGGTGACTATGTACCCCGCACGACCATTCTCGGATTAATATACAATTTTTCTCTTTGTAACTGTTCAGAGGTTGTTTTATTAGGAAATATTTACTAAAAAGTTAAAATTTCAATTCTCTTAATACTGTTTAATAAAGCATTATAGTTACTAGCAATTTGTTTTCAACTTAAATAATAGTTTAGTTTTCATCTTTACAAAATAAATATAAATACGCGTAACAGTACACTTCGAAGTCAAAATACAAAATACAAACAAATACAAAACCTTGCAAATCATTTTTTCAGACATGAAAGTAATATCATCAAGTTTCTTGAACAAGGAAAGTCTATGTTTCTCATATTTGGAAAAGTATTTTTAAATTTATCGATGTTCCAGGACAAACTTTCTCTACTATAGCCGATGAAATTTGCGTGCAGGCATAAATTTTCGTGAGTAGGTCCCATTTCTTGACTCATTAATTTAAATACTTTTGTTTTGAACGCCCTATGTTTAAAGATGTTAAGAAAAATTTCAAATGCAGTTTAGTTTGAACTGAAAGGGCTTGACTACTTAAACGTCAAACTGCGTAAAACAGCTTTGGAAAATACCTTGTAAAAAGAACATTTGGTTGCTTTATTTTACTAATAAACAGAATCGATTTCGTTCTTAATGCTATTTTGGTTTTTTATAACTCTAACTGCAGAAATAAAATGCAATTAATAACCTCCATTAAATTTTTTCTTACACTATAGCGCCTTTATAACTAATGATATTTCCTACATATTTAAAAAAAAATGTCAATCGTTGCTGGAATTTTTAAAAACTATTCCTTACTATTTTTTCAAATAAAACAATCTACCAAGCATAACAGGCAAATTTTGAAGATCTATTTTTTATCAATTTAAAATATAATTAATTTAATTTTAAATCTAATTACTTGCATTACTCGTTTTGAAATACGTAAAAAATTATTTTGAAATAAGCAAAATCGTTAGAAATTGTAGCGATAAAATTTGTCGTTAAATTTAATTTTAGGCGTTATTGATTCGTCTCAATTATTTGTAAATGAAAAAAGTAAATGCTGATTATTTTGTTTCGTAAATTGCATGCATGGTATTGCTTTCGCTGTTTTTTTTACAGTCGGAACCCGATTTAACGAATTCATCATGACCAAGCAAGTTATTCGTTAAATCGGGGACCAAAAGAATCCAATTTTTTTGCAATAACCTTTTGGAAATTCCATAAGCAACTACTCAAAATATATCCGTAGCTAAAAATTACACACTTTTTATTCAGCAGCTAAAATACGTTAGCGAATTATTACGCACCAGTTAAATGAAAATTTAAAAATATTAACTAAGATATTTAAAAACGTTTTGATTTCTGACTCGAAAGAATTCTTTTTCGACTTTATGCAGAGAAGAAAATACTGCATCCTTTACATCCTGCTGCATGACCTAAGTTTTCACAGTTTAAACAATTTAACACATTAAAAAAGGTAACAGTTTTGATAAAGGTTTCCTTATCAATTTCTGCATCAGAATCGCTATAATTTGGCTCCGACAAATCTATCCAAATTTTCTGCAAAACCATAAGTATTATAAACTTCACTTCTCTCTCTGTCAAGATAGAGCAAATGGTAAGAACTCTTAAAATATTCCCTGCGTTGTAGAGTAAGATGAGATAAAGGAATTTTCTGTCCTATTCAAAATTCGCATGGTAGGTTACACGCATCATTCATCTACGCCTGTAAAGTCTAATAATGGGCTGCATCCTTCACTGTCGAAATTAGCTACTTACGAGAAAAGTATTTTTTTAGTCCCTGGTATAAATGATGTCTCATTTGAAAAATTCTATTTTTTTCTAATCCAAACTAATAAAAAAAAATGTTTCGGCTGTTCAAATAATTTGTTAATTCGGGGTTTATCATTCGTTAAATATGATTTTTGTCTACATTTTATCCGAAGAAAAGAAAATATTCTTTAAATCGTGAAATTCGTTAAAAACAGATTAGTTAAATCGGGGTCAGACTGTATATATAAACTTATTACCTAAATTATTTTTATTTAACTGAGAAAAAAAATTTCATGAATTAAACAAATAAACTCTAAATATTATTTTCCATCCTAATAGTATATTATTACCAGGAGATTAAAAATTTGCTTTATGCTGTATGTGCGTGCTTGTGAATATGCGTACGTGTATTATACGTTTGCTATTTATTTCTATTTATAACATGGAAATTCATGTTAATGGAAATTTTATTATTTAAATGAAGTATTTGTTGCTTTCATTCTTCTCTAATTTATCTTTTTTTCTCAAAAATAAGACCTAACCTCATAAACATTCCTAGTATGATTTATCAAGGATGATCTCTCTCTCTCTCTCTAAAGCCTAATTCAAAAATAGTGTCCCATTTAAGAACAGCACAGAGTTGAATACATATAGTTCATTCATAACAATATACAATGTGCATAATTAACTGCAGATTACTGTAAAATTAATATAATTAAATATAAATACAAATTTTAAATTATTAAATAAACAGCGCAGACAAGAGAAAAAAGTGTGACATTTTTATTAGTATAAAAGGAAAAATAGCATATTCTGTAAAAATAAGCTTTTATTCACTTCACTTTTTGTAAAATAATAAATAAGAGAGAGAGATATCTTAGATTTTATATGTATACTATTTTTCTTTTTACGGTGAAAATGGTATTTCACAAACCATTCTGCATGTACGTCAGAAATTTTACAAAGGTTTCCCTAATTATCAAAAAAAATTAGAAGTTACAGAATATTGAAATTCAGTATACTAATGGCGTAATGGTGATCCCAATTCTGAAATGTCTCTCATGAAAGACTGAATAGGTATCAATATTATGTAACTTTTTCATTCAAATTTTTCAAAGGCTCGGATATATTTTTAGAAATACATCAAACAGCATAAGCAGGAGTTTTTTTAAGAAAAAAATACATTTCAGATTGTAAAACAGTTTTAATCCTTTATCTACTTGTGATGGACGTGCTGTCACGTTCATCGGTGTTTAAGAGTTAGAATAAAGGTCAGCTATAATCAAAACAAAATAATTTTATCATTCTATTGATTAATTCTAACAACCCCGGGTAGTAAATGCACCTATTATTAAGTATAGGAGCAAAAGAACGTTAGAAGAGGTACTTAATATTTAATAATATTTCAAGTAATTTACTCTTAGAACGTTTTGGTAATATACAGTCTGAATTATTGTAGTTCCGTTCTCAGCTGTTTGGTTTCTAGTCGTTGTTAATCTAATCTAACTTATTGACTAAATCGTCAATTAATAATCACTAATTATTCAGCAGTTAATCATCGAGCAACTGTCGACTAGCTTGCAGCTACTTTCCGCTAATCACTAACTGCTAACATCTAACTCCTAACCCCACTTACCTTAAAGCTAATGCTTAAATATCAGCCTTCATTTACGTAAACCGTGTCTTCTTCGGGAGAAAGTTTTCAGTAAAACAATATTTAAAAGAAATAGTTTTCCCCAAGAGGATTAGTAGGAGGCTCACGCATAGACCCGTTACATACTGACGGTAATTATAAGTACTACCCACTTTAAAATTACATAGAATACTCACTTTTATGAATATTCTATGATGGTATTTCAGCGAGGAAGACAAATAGTCTCAAAAACCGAAGTTGCGTTTTCAGTTCTGCCATTTTTGTTCTGAAAAACTAGTTAAAATCATAAAGTAAGTGTGTCGTGTATTATAACCTCCCCTAACATTATCCTCGTCTCGTCTAGTATTACTCATACTTAAATGTGTAAGCGAGTTAACGAATTCACAAGATACATTTACAAATAACAATATTTATTAATTTTTCTTAATCTAGGAAGGTCATATGCACTATGCAAATATAAGAACAATAAAATACAGTGGAGAATGAGAAGGGATCACTAATTGCGGAACTACGAAATCTAAACTCAATCCACGAAGGATAAGCGCGTACAATTACAGCTACACACGTATACGTAATTACAATTATTATATCACTAACCTGATTTCTTAAACTATGGCAGGTTCGTCTTGTAGGTTACTTGGATCTTGATTGGATCGGATCAAAGCTAGAATTCCTACTTTAATATACAAATCTATCTTCAGCTTTTCTCGTAGCTTTTCTACGGACTAATTTTATCAACAACTGCAAGTTGGATTACCGACGCTTCGATTCACTTTTCTTTACGAAATCTACTTCTGCACTTGACAACTATTACTCATTTCATTTCATCCTCTCTCGCTAACTCGCTAAACCCGAACTTATATAAAATATCTCATTTGCATAAATCACGCTTTGGCTCCCGGTGGAGATTGGTTGAATATATAAAATTTGAAAGAAATACCTAGAGGATTAGTGAAGCACGTACAGATCCGTCACAAGTGTTTTATTTCTTATGTGTGAGTTAAGATCTTAGAAAACGATTTGACTGTTTATTTTAAGTGATGAGTGTAAATAATTGATTTTACAGTAGAGAAAATTTGCGGTAATCATTAGTACTGAAAAAATATTAGATGTTAGAGAAGGCCCTTCGCGTTTACTTTTCAGCCTTGTAGTTTATTATTGTTTTTTTTGTTGTGTTGTAGTGCCATTACTAAAGTGCAATAGAGTTGTGTTTGCCGCCCATCCAGTATAATAGTTAGTGACACTGACTACGGTGCCACAAGGCTTGGGCTCGAATCTGGGAGAAGGCATGCATGTTAGTAAATATATAGTGTCTTCGGGGCATGAGGGTACTCTAAATAGCCGTTGAGTCGCAAGTCCCTTTACAAAGTTGGTGGAAGGAGAAGAGAGATGGAAAGCCTCTGAGTACCCCTAGGATCCTCGCCATCAAAATTGGGGTGGAACCGAGCAAAATCGTACCGTCAGCTGCATGATGCGCAAAGCAAAGGTTAACGGCTGGCGTAAAAATCTAGCCCTTCGCCGTGATGAATTTCGTGGAACTTGATCTGATGTTACTGTCCATCCGGTAGCATAAGTAACAACAGTGGAGTTATGCTTTTTCGGCATTTCCTTTTTTTAGTTTAACTTATTTATTTTACTTTTTTATTGCATCTTACGTTTCCAAAAAATTTTGAAATCTGAATCTGAGCTTGCCTTTTTTGCCACACAATTAAATGAAATATCTATTCTTTATTTTTGAAAATTAGTATTTTAATTTTTTTTTGTGTGTAGCTGAAATTAACCATAATAAGAGGCTTTCAAAATTCTATAATTTTCTCTCCCTTCTTTTCCCCCTATTCTTCAAGAGGTTTTGGATTATATAATTACAGAACTTATATCATCTGAATGCAGTGATGCCCTAACCGATGATTCCTCAGATGAAATCCCAGCAAATAATATGTAGGAACTTTCTTCAGATTCTGAAGATCAATAGATTGAACGAGACAGAGCGTGGAGTAGTTCATGTTCAGAAAAAATAGTATTTCCTACCCCAGGATGCAGTGCTTTAAAAAACATTCAATTGAAACCTCACTCAAAATGCACAGCATGTAATGTATTTTTGTGTATTAATGAAAAGAAAAACTGTTTCATTGTATATCATAAAATTAAGTTGATGTGTATAAAACCTGTTTTATATATATATGTATATATATTTGAGTATATAAAAAATTTTTGAAAATTTTATAATTTTCAAAAAACTATTTTTTGTGCTGTAAAATATTAGTGTTCTCTAATTATTTAGCATTTTTAAGATTTAAGACTGCGTTAAAAAAGTCTTACGGTCTTTTTGTATTATGAGAATAATTTAGCCTCCATGGTCTGACGGTATTTTAAAGTACCAATTTAAATAATTAGCTTTAATGGATTAAATTTCCCAAAGTTAAGTGTTTTATTTATGCATATCCCTCAATTTCCAATGTAGTGACACAACAAAATTATTTCACGAAAAAAAATTGTATTAAATCATAATGCAGTAGATAAAGGGTTAAAGAGAAGCATGCCATTCAATTATTTTTCAAATGAATTAATACGTGTTCTAATAAAAGCTTAGTGTTTGCTGCACTATCTGTTGAAAGACTTTTGTGAAAAACAATGAATTAAATAACTGGAAACGTGTTAGCTGCAGACACGCATAAAAATCCCTTCTCTTTCTTTTGAATAAGTTTTTAACATACTTGCAATTCGAAAAGTTATATTTTAAATAAATATATTTTAAAGCGCAAATACTTTTAAAAATATTTTTCTATTGATTGCTCAGTAACGTCACACACATGGTATTGGGGACAAACCTCATACATTCAAACCACGATCAAATGATGAAAATGACTCTTGAACTTTATCCTCATTCTCCTCTATTTCCACACCACACCAATATATAGTATAAGTCACAATATATTTAAAGTGCATCATCCCCTAAAACTTCGGATCTGTAGTTGAAACAGAACTCCAACAAGCGGTTCAATTGAAACATCAGCGGCAATGAATCATGATCATGAATACGCATTTAGTTACAATTAGCCCCAATACAAGATCAGAAAAAATCATGAATAATATTTGAGGTCTATGGAACTATTTTTTTCAAAATTCCCCACAGAAAGAAAATAGCCACATAACTGCAAAGCTATGATAATTAAACTATATTATTGTTGTTGGCCTTTTTATGAAGTATAAGTCAGATCTGGCAATTATTTTAACCTATCACTGATGTTCTGGAATCTTCAGCGAGTTGTTTATTAATTTGACATCATAATAAAGTCTTATCATTAATTTCAGCTTACCAATATGTATAAGTGTTCCACATAGGTAGAAAATAATGCAATTACCGTAAAATCACGCCTATAACGCGCACTTTTAACACAAAAAATAACATCGAAATTTACGGGTCCACGTTATACGTCGGGTATAAAAATGGTAGCTTTAAAAATAAAAGAAAAGATGAGCATAGAAAAAACATTAGACTTCTACATGTATCAAAATATTGTTTATTTAAAAGAATTGACATTCCCAATGCATAGGGAAAGGGGGGTAGTATACTAAGAGAAATGTACAATTATTTCTAAAGCTTGGAAATTGCGCCTCGAATAAATGACTTGAAAACATAAGAGTATTTCTCGTATATATTTCAGGTTTATCAGCAAAAAAGGGGTGCGCGTTATACGTCGAATATACCTAAAAATTTAAAATTACGGCTTGAAGTATAGGTGCGCGTTATACGCCAGATATTACGGTAATGGAAATTGTCGGGGTCTATAGCGGCGTATAAGATTCAATAATAGTTCCGTCCAGAGAGTTTAACAGCATTAGGGCTCAAACTCATAACACACCGCCCGCGAGGTCGTGACCATGATCACTACGAATCTACGAATTTTTTTCCGGGTACATGGGTTTTTGGGAACCCTCAGACCCGTATCTGGCTAGAAAAGTTCTTTAGTTGACATTGTGAAGTAGGAATATCATGCTGGAGTGTAGGAGCTTGGCCATTGGACGAGTGGCGGCGGGCCGGTAAGCGGGGCTTTGAGGCGATGATCTTGGATATTCAGGCCAGGAATCTGGTGGGCCATGATCACTAGGCTACTCCAGCTTTACTATATGAGTTAGATCAATAAGATTTTTAAAAAACCCGGAAAGTTACAACACACAGTTTGTGGTTATAATAATGGAATCTCGAGAAGTTTTATGTCTATATAAACTGCACTTATTGTTTTATTTTTAATTTAACAATTATAAGGAAAAAAATTATCAATGAAAAGAGCACATAAATAGCATTAGCAAAACACATTATTGTATATTTTTACTCTCACCGGCATTTAAAAATGAAATTAATGGGATAATTGGAACTTTATTTTTATATACTGTAAAACTATGTTATTAGCAGTTTTATATAAATTAAATTGCATTGTATACATCTGCATAGTGTACGAAATTTCTCTTAGTCTAAGTTGATTTTTTTTTCTGAATATAAAATATTTCATTTATTATAGCGAAAATAAATTTTAAAAAAGCTAAATAGCATTTAACTCAAAATAGCAGCAGATAATGATTATTATCCAATCAAATAATATCATGAATACATATAATAAAAAAAATTTATTATAAAAATAATACATTTCTAATAAATAAATTCTTTATATCAAATACATTAAAAAGCCATTCAGGAATGAATAATCAGTTTTTAATAATCAGTCGTTCAGTTAATAATATCTTACAAACATCATTAATAATTTTGAAGGAGTAATTTATCATTTCATTCGTCGAAGAACTTATCTGACTATTTAAGAGTGCAGAAATTCTGAAGATATAGTACCCTTAAGCAAAAGTGTCTGAGATATATCAATTAGTTTAATTTCGTTGTTACTTTATTACACCTCGATTAAATAAAATTCCTGTTTAATTTTATTTGCTTCAAATTTTTATTTAATGTGTACTTTAATTGGTGACTGAGGAAAGCAATTGTGAAAAATTCATCCTCCAGACATTTGTTCGGGAATGATCTTTTCCATGGTTTCAGAAAAATCAAGTGTGAAGTGAATCCGGTGGGATAGTTCTTAATGAAATATTGCATCGTCTAAGGATATTTATCTTCCAAATGCACGCTCGACAGAAAGGAAGGAAGGATGTAAAGGATCAAATGTTGTTATTCCCACACTGTGCTTTATGCCTCCCCTTTTGAGCAGGGATTTCCATAAACTCTGGATTGCGTCTGAGGCCCTTTGTATCTAGGGCAATAGGTGGAACCATAAACTGAGTGACGTATGATTTCGAGAAGTTTATTATGCTATGGAAAGGTTCGTAATATGATATTTATGAAGAATTGCCTTTTTCGTGTCTTTAATATTTCAAACATTTGGTAATTGCATGTTCAATATGTTTATTGTATACTGTTTTGTTTCTAAATTTCTGATTAATGTTTCATATTTAATTACATTTTTCCTCATATTTTTGCTCAAAAAATAGACAGAAGTAAAATCTAGGAGAGAGTTTCGAGTATTGCCAAAAGGCGTTGATTGTGTTTCGCCATTTGTCTTTTTAGAAAAACCACAAGTGATTTTTCGACTTTTATTGTTCTTTGAAAATAATTAATGTATATTTCTTGTTTTTAAATAGGTGTTGTTTGTATAATCTGAGCATATTTTAGAAAATATTCTTCTATAATCAGAATTGTTTCTGATAATTAGGTACAAAATTGTTTATTATGTTGGAAAATTATACTTTTACTCAATTAACTAAAATGTTTGTTATGTTTAAATTTAAGACCAAAGAAGGTATTTATAACTACTCTATTTTTTTATTTTATTGCTAATAATTCAAGTATTCAAATTATAAATGTATGAATCTGTACATCCGGCATGAGCTATTTTTCTTCTATTAGTAACTTAACTTAGAAAAGTATACAAAGTTTACTCTCCTTACGCTGTTACCAATAAATAACTCTAGAAATCAAGTCACTCATACTTAAGTTTCTCCTTAATAACTTTAAGTTTGCAAATAAAATTATGAAAGAGACTGCTAAATGCGTAACCCAACTATTTTCATATTGAAATAGGAAGTACATGAAAGAGAATTTTCATAGAGAAATATTCCTAAATAATTAAACTAGAATATTTTAACATTTCAAGGCATTTGTTTAAAAGTTTAAGAATACAAAAAGGGCAGTTTATTGATAAGTTTAATTTAATATAAGCTTAATGTTATAAATCCTTGGAATATATTGAGAAATATTTAAAAGGGAGCTATATATATATATATATATGTTGTTGTGTGTGTGTGTGTGTGTGTGTGTGTGTGTGTGTGTGTGTGTGTGTGTGTGTGTGTGTGTGTGTGTGTGTGTGTGTGTGTGTGTGTGGTGTGTGTGTGTGTGTGTGTGTGTTAGTATTCATACATATCCGTAAATTGCCACTATAAAATTCTGAAGTTATATATTGCCATAAATAAAGTTAAGATAACTTATATATATATATATATACTCTTTATTCGTAACAAATTTCAGATTATTAAATTTCCTAATTTAAAAATTTAATTATTTATTTGGTTGTTGTCAATAAAAACAGTCTTTTTTATAAGCAGTCCATACATTAACTTCAAACTGAACAAATTTTGCGTAGATTTTAAGTAAAATTTTTTATTAATTATGAACAATGTGTATTCTACTAACACTCTCTCTCTCTCTCTATGAAGCTAATTACAAATACATAACTCATATTTATGAAACAACACCATAGAAGTTTAGCAATTTTATCCAGATATATAAATAATACCTTATCACATAACTATAGAAAACAAGTGTATTACCACGAGACAAGAATGAATTAACAGTTTAGTAAACTACAAATAAGTGCTTCTAATACATAGGCGACGGAATAACAATCATCGAGGTACACCAGCTATTAGAAATCGTTATATGATATACATTCTTTCCAAGGGATTCGGTAGTGAAAAGGTGAATAACAAGCATACTTAAACAAGGTAGCCTTTACATAATTCAGATATACTATTACAATAAAGGTCTATATAATCGGGAAACAAATGAAAATGGCTGGATTGCTTCCTTTTGTTTATCGTTTAGTGTCATGCTGCAGCTTTGTAAGAAGAATTGCAATTATTTTGGCGTCCCTTCAAGACTTCCTTCCCAGCAAAAGCGACATAGTATCATTAATTTCATGAGCTGCTGTATTTTCGTAGTCTTCCGCATTGTTGGTTAATATTTAATGTATCACGAACTCTAATGGATATAATTCACCCGAAAAAAATTAATAATCCAGAAAGTGTTATCAAATCACTTTGATGATATCATTTCTTTATTAATTATTAAAGTAGTTTCTTTCTAAAAACGATTTCGTACGAATATTGTGTGTGTGTTATACAAAACAATTATAAAAATGTATCAATTTTGAGCTCTCAGCGAGAGTTACGCTGGAGGGAAATTGAATAAAATTTCGATTACAGGTATTTTAAGGTATGTGCTCAAGAATGTAATGAAAAATAAAAGCTACCACAATTGCATTACAGAGGGATAAATTTCCTGTGCATTTGCTACAAAGTGTTATCTAAATTACTGTACAAGATGCGTGTGTGTGCGCGTTTGTTATGTATATTACATTATTGGTGACTATCCCGATGTGTTGATTTTGTACAACTAAATCTATCATAGACTATATCTTTGGCCTTAGAAAAATTATGAAGTAACCCCATGAATTTAATTTTGATTTTGCGTCTTTTACTTGTGACTATTAAGAGTGTATGATTTCATTGAACACAACGAATTATTTAGAGCTATGCATGATTTTGATGTTTCCATAAAACTGATATATTTGATAATAATGACTCTAATAGAAGCATTTGAAGTTATTGAGATAGTCTAAGCCATTGGGCCTAATAATTAATCGAGTTAAAACGACATAAATGACTACTATTGGAAATGCTTACACCCCAGAACATTTTTCATGTAATTAGGGATTATATATTTGAAACTGTTACAAAATTGATTTATCTGGGATAATTTTTTAATAACTATAATAATATTCTATTTGAAATGAAGAGACAAATTGCTGTTGCTAAGAAACATGTTTATGGAATGAAGAATTTGCATTGCTGGCTATTAAAATTGCAACACCATGAATGAAAGCAAATACAAAGAAAATATTTAGTGTACATAAGCAGTATGACACGAAGATGAAATAATTGAATGTGAGAGCAAGTTGAGGTTTATAGGGGCACTAAATTAGTAGAAACAGCTGCCACCCTTGCTAGCTAAAATGGCCTGATTACACTCGGAGTTGAATTGGGCTTGGATGGCAGATGCGGGCAACTCATTGCATGTTGTGTCAAGTTTTTGCCACACTTTATCAAACATATTACCGTAAGGCCTTTAAATATTGAAGGCTTTTTACTAATATGGCCTTTAAGAATAATTTAAAAGTGGAAGTTGCGCATGTGTGGAAAGACAAGCGTTGATCAATCTTGAACGAGTTCTCCTATGTTCCTGAAGCTCCTAGAAAAGATGATGTAGCTCATTTTAGACTTCTGACAGGACAGGACTATCTGAGATCTCATCTCTACAGAATTGGAATTGCCGATTCACAAGACTGTACTCTGTGTGACTCTGATCAACCTATGACCGATGAACATTTGGCCCGGCACTAGTTAGTCTTAATTTTAATATCGAAAAAGATTAGAGAGCAAGTGCACTAATGGCATAGGTGCTATTGCAGTGTGTGCTATTTGTAAAATAATAAAGTAACATATTTCGTAAGGTATAACAATATGCAAACAAACTGGGAAGATAAGTTGTGTTGTTGTTGTTGCTTATGTCCCCGATCGATAGTAACATCAGATAAAGGTCAGCTAAATTCATCTCGGATAAGGGCTAGAATTTTACGCCTGTCGTTAGCCTAAGATTTGAGCCCCATGAAAGTGACTGTACAATTTTGTTCGGTACAACATGATAGATGGGGACACCATTCGGACCCACTGATTTAACGAGCACGTACTCCGTGTGTACTCGGAGGGTATTTGGTGGCATCGGGCATCGAACCCAGGCTTAACGGTCTGGAGTCCAATGCTCTAACCGCTAGGCTTCCCCCGTCGTGAAGATAAGTAAACACCCGAAATATGGAATTATTTAATAACGTGGTTGAATTTTCCTTGGTTCATTTCCATTTCTAATAAAATAGTTCCCAAAAAATGAAATGTGTTTTAGAAATGATTGTTTGGAGAAATACCTGCCTCAGAAAATTTTATAAAGTGCTACAAATATTGAAAGCATAGCTTCCTTCCACGACTACTGATTTATGAATTGTTCTTTTTTTTTTCATTAAAGTCAAGATATTCCCAACTTAATTTGTTACAATGCAATAAAGATCGTTTAGAACCTATTGTCCTTAGGGATGGATTAATTTTCTTAAAAATGATCGCATCTCTGCTTGAGAAAAGTTGACTAACTGTGAAACATACATATAAACTTTAATGACAAACAATATAAAGTGTGAATCCAAAGTATTAAGCTAATTATTAAATTTCATTACGAAATAACCTTTTATTATAATGTAACTTTTATTTCTTTGGATAGGCCACAGTTTCAGTAGTTTTTTGTGCAATAGGTGGCGCGAGTGCTTCTTCAGGGATGACTCAAGGGTTCATTTGTAAGGTGGGCATTTTTTTGCTGAAATGGTGTTGATTCAAGAGAAAGTTCAACGTGTGCTTTGGTTTCACGAAACGAAATCAGCTATTAATGCTAAGCATAAATTTCGACACTGTTATGGAAGCAAACATATTGATTCAAAATCAATAAAGTGATGGTATGAAATGTTTAACAAAACAGGCAGCTTTAAATATCTTCTTAGAAGTTGCATACCTATTGTGAGGGGAACAACTGTTGAACACGTTCACCAATCGTTTCAAAGGAATCCTACTAAATCAACTTATGAAGCGTAACGTGAACTTCACATATCGCAAACAAGTTTGATAAGAGTTCTTCATAAAAGGCTTAGGTTATAAGTGTAGTGGTATCCTCTATAAACCAGTAAAAGTCTCCAGACTAAAGTTATCATTTTGATCTAGTGGTTGAGTTACTTGGCTTCAGATTCAAAGGCCACAAGTTCTGTCCTCCGGATAAGTGCACCACTCCATTGGTGACCTTGGCTAAATTCAGAAAAGGCAACCTTTTGATCTGTCGCGGCGCCATATACCCGCAAAAAAAGCAACCAAAGGAAACTCGCCAGACTCACTTGTCGCAGCAAAACAAATTCGTCAGACTCACATGATTCAGCAAAGTCATCCGACTCACGTAACGTACCTTCTCCAATTAACAGCAACAACTCACACTCTCACTATAACAAATATATCGTTCGTTCACCTACCCACTGACTCACTGGTGGGGGAGTGCGTAGCGGTATCCTCTATATAAGCCTGTAACAGCCTCTGGATTGAAGTGATCATTTTGGTCTAGTGGTTAAGTTACTCTGGCTTCAGATCCGAAGGTCACGGGTTTTGTCCTCCGAATAAGCGCACCAATTCACAAGCTTATAAAGTGCAATGCATGTTAAAGAACACCTGGCGGGAGAGCTGGAATTCAATTTAGACATTTTTCAAGCTACCAAGAAGTCCACATGTTGAAATTTGCTGAGAATGGTCTTATAAAAAAGTAACAATAACACATATAATACATTCAAAGAAGCATATGTATAATTATAATAATCTAAGCCCAACAAATATTTATAAGCAGGGCAAGACTTAAGGTGCATCCTGTATTAGCTTAACTGCAGATCTAGAGCCACACACAAGAGAGTCACACTTCTCATTACTACGCTGAAAATATGTGAGACCATTAAATAACAAGGGTAAACTAAGTATATCTAACATTATCATGTGCAGCCTCTCATAAATATCATACAAAAATTATTTTAACAAGATAATGCTTTTAGAACGTAAAGCACAAAAAATAGTATTTCTTTTTTCAGTAAAGATATTACTATTAAATCAACTGAAAACAAGATTTTTTACTGAATTTATGCACTACATGAAGCGTATTATGTTCAAAACCACTTTTGCTGTATATTTTCTCGGCATAAATAATCCGCGTTTTCTTTCAAGTCTCCAGCATCTGACATTTCACAAACAAAACCCTTAGTATAAGAATTCATCCTTAGCAACGAATAAAATATTTCAAAACAAGACCACTTAGAAAGAGATGTAAACAGAAACTGAATCTTTGAAAGAGAGACTTGCTTTTTGGAATTGAACCATCTAAGAAAATAAAAGAAAAACGCTTTTTGAAAGAAATTGGTTAAACACAATATAGAATTTTTATTTCAAAGCATTTTTTCATGATGTAGGTTATAGGTTAATTACATACGGTTACCTTAATTTTATTTTCTTCTGTAAAAAATAATAAACTAAAAGGAATAAATGTATAGGGGGTGTTCAAAGATGTTTTCCAAAAAATTTCAACTAACTTGAGATTGTTTATATCTCTCATTTGCCAACTGATTTCTAATATTAGATTCACAGGCAATTTAGACGTAAAATAAAATAGATTTGGAATGTAAATTTATTTCAATTTTAGTTTTTTTTCCACTGCATATAGCTACACGAGGACCATTGACGACTGACATCGTAATTTTCTTAGCAGATCAACTGCAATTTATATATTAAAAATAGAGAGGAAATGAATTTATATTTTTTCATTTAATTTCAGTGGTAAATTCAAAATTGTTTTTAATTTCGCAAAAAATCATATTTTCTAACATTAAGAATATTTTTATCTTCTATCTAACTACTTTAATTGTGTCGTTACAAATTTTTGAAAAACTGCAAAATAAAATAAATACACTTTTTCTCAAAGTGCCTTTCAGGCATCTTGCATTCTAATTTCGCTTCAGTGCGGAGTATAAAAAGTAATTATTGTTTTGAAATTAAAAATAGCTTATAAAATAATTCATGATATGGAAAAAAAAATCAATGCCAAGGAATGCATGTTATTATAGACATTGGAAGTATTGTTATCATTAATACTTTCGTTATTATTTTAGTTATGCACTTACAACGCAAAAATTATTATTTACTTATGCTAATCGTTTCATAGAAAGCAACAGGATTTTTTAGATTCAAATATAATAATTTTTTCATGTCTTTAAATTTATTTTCAACCAACACATCACCCCGCATCTTTATTTTCGAGAACAATTTTCCTTTTACAGCTGAGTATAACTGACAAGAATATATATATATATATATAAAGGAGAAAAGCGACTCACTGACTGACTGACTGACTGACTGACTAATCACGATATCTTCGGAACTATTCAACCTATAGATTTGAAATTTGGTAGACATGTTCCTTTCATAGAGTAGACATCAGCTAAGAACGGATTTTCTGAAATTCGAAACGCAAGGCGCGTTACGGGGGTTAAGGGGAGTTATAAATAATTGTTTCCATGTTTAAACTACTTGATGTACAATCTTGAAATTGGGTAAGCAGATTCCTCTCAGAGAGTAGAGATCCGCTACAAAATGAGTTTGGTGAAAATCGACCCCCAAGTGGCGTTGCAGGGGCTTAGGGGGCGTTATAGATAATTATTTCCATTTTTAAACTATTTGACGCATGTCTTTAAATTTGATATATAGATTCCTTTCGTAGAATATGATCAGTTACAAAACGGGTTTTGTGAAAACAGACTTCTAAGTGGCGTTGCGGGGATTAAGGGGCGTAATAGATAATATATCCGTTTTTAAACTACTTCACCTACCTGCTTGAAAATGGTAGGTAAGTTTCTTTCCGGAGTAGATATCCGCTACAAAATGGTTTTGGGAAAATTGACCATCAAGGGTGTTGCGGGGGCGGGGGGTTTAAGGGCTTTATAAATTCTATTTTTAAGTTATAGACGTACAGTCTTGAAACTTAGTAGCAGATTCCTCTCATAGGGTAGAGATACGCTACAAAATGGGTTCCGTGAAAATTGCCCCCAAGTGGCGTTGCGGGACTTAGGTGTGTTATAGATAATTATTTCCATTTTTAAACTATTAGACGCAGTCTTTATATTTGATAAATAGATTTCTTTCATAGAGTAGAGATCAGCTATAAGAATGTTTTGTGAAAACAGTCCTCTAAGTTTCGTTGCAGGGGATTAAGTGGCGTTATAAATAAATATTTTCGTTTTTAAACTACTTAACCTACCTGATGAAAATTGGTAGGAATGTTTCTTTCATGGAGTAAATATCCGCTACAAAACAGGTTTGGGGAAAATTGACCCCCAAGGGGTATTGCGGGGTTAGGGGGTTTAAGGGGCGTTATAAATTCCGATTTTTAAGTTATTAGACGTACAGTCTTGAAACTTAGTACGCAGATTCCTCTCATAGGGTAGAGATACGCTAAAAATGGGTTTCGTGAAAATTGCCCCCAAGTGGCGTTGCGGGACTTAAGGGGCGTTATGGATAATTATTTCCATTTTTAAACTATTAGACGCAGTCTTTATATTTGATAAATAGATTTCTTTCATAGAGTAGAGATCAGCTATAAGAAGGTTTTGTGAAAACAGTCCTCTAAGTGGCGTTGCAGGGGTTTAAGTGGCGTTAGAGATAAATATTTTCGTTTTTAAACTACTTGACCTACCTGCTTGAAAATTGGTAGGAATGTTTCTTTCATGGAGTAAATATCCACTACAAAGCAGGTTTGGAGAAAATTGACCCCAAGGGGTGTTGCGGGGGTTAAGGGCAGATATAAATAATTATTTCTATTTTTAAACTATTAGACTCACAGTCTTGAAATTTGGTTAGCAGATTCCTCTCATAGGATAGAAATACACTACAAAATGTGTTTTGTGAAAATCGAACCCTAGGTGGCGTTGCGGGGGTTCAAGGGGCGTTATTGATATTTTTTTTTGCATTTTTAATTAATTGGACGCACAGTCTTCAAATTTTGTTAAGCAGATTACTTTTATAGAGTGCAATTCCCCTACAAAATGGGTTTTGTGAAAACAGACCCAGAAGTGGCGTTGAGGGGGCTCCAGTGGCGTTATAGACAATTATCCCCATTTTTAAACTGTTAGACGTACAGTCTTGAAATTTGATAAGCAGATTCCTTTCGTAAAGTAGAGAACCGCTACAAAATGGGTTCCGCGAATATCAACTATTAAGTTTAATTTCGGGAGATTAAGAGGCGTAATAGATAAATATTTCCATTTTTAAACTATTTGATCATCCTGCTTGAAAATTGGTAGGCATGTTCCTTTCATGGAATAGAGTTCATCTAACAAAGAGTAAAACGAAAATTGACTCCTAAGCATGTTTGCGTGGGGTCAAGAGGAGTTACAGAAAAAAATTACTGTTTTTAACTGTTAGACCCATATACTTGAAATTTGTTAAGCATGTTTCTTTTGTTGAATAGGGATCCACTAAGACTAAATTTTAAGCAAATCAAGTTCTGGGGTTGCAGGGGGTTACTGGGACGTATTGACAAAAAAAATTACTTTTTTCAAGCTACAAGGAGTATAATATTGAAATTTGGTTTGCATTTTTCTTTTGTTGAATTGAATTCCGCTAAGAGCGGTAATTTTGGAAAACGGCTCTCAACGGGATTACGGGGATATTGATAGTAAAACTTTTGCTTTTTTCTGTTAGATTTAGACTTGAAATTTGGCTTGCATGTTCAGTTTACGGAGTAGAGTTCCACCGAAAATTGGTTTTGTGGGAATCCACTTGGTTTTTGAGTTACGAAAGAGCAAACATCATTCTATACTTCAATTTTAGAGATTTTTAGAAAATACAAATTAGATGAGTTCTGCCATTTTTTTTTATCAACAGGTGACAGTTACAGGTATAAGTATATTTTTCAATTCAATCGAATTCTTAATGCTAGGACTTAGATATCAATAATTTATCTATATATATAAAGGAGGAAAGTGACTCACTGACTGACTGACTAATCACGAAATCTCTAGAACTATTCAACCTACAGACTTGAAATTTGGTAGACATGTTCCTTTGATAGAGTAGACATCAGCTAAGAAAGGAATTTCCGAAATTCGAAACGCAAGGGGCGTTACGGGGGGTTAAGGTCTTTAATAATAATTGTTTCCATGTTTAAACTACTTGATGTACAATCTTAAAATTGGGTAAGCGGATTCCTTTCAGATAGTAGAGATCCGCTACAAAATGAGTTTGCTGAAAATCGACCCCTAAGTGGCATTGCAGGGGCTTAGGGGGCGTTATAATAGATAATTAATTCCATTTTTAAACTATTTGACGCACTGTCTTTAAATTTGATATATAGATTCCTTTCGTAGAATAGTGATCAGTTACAAAACGGGTTTTGTGAAAACAGACTTCTAAGTGGCGTTGCGAGGGATTAAGGGGCGTAATAGATAAATATATCCGTTTTTAAACTACTTCAACTGCCTGCTTGAAAATCGGTAGGTAAGTTTCTTTCCGGAGTAGATATCCGCTACAAAATTGGTTGTGGGAAAATTGACCCCCATGGGTGTTGCGGGGGCGGGGGGTTTAAGGGGCGTTATAAATTCCTATTTTTAAGTTATTAGACGTACAGTCTTGAAACTTAGTAGGCAGATTCCTCTCATAGGGTAGAGATACGCTAAAAATGGGTTTCGTGAAAATTGCCCCCAAGTGGCGTTGAGGGACTTAAGGGGCGTTATAGATAATTATTTCCATTTTTAAACTATTAGACGCACAGTCTTTATATTTGATAAAGATATTTCTTTCATAGAGTAGGGATCAGCTATAAGAAGCTTTTGTGAAAACAGACCTCTAAGTGGCGTTGCAAAGGAATAAGTGGCGTAAGAGATAAATATTTTCGTTTTTAAACTATTTGACCTACCTCTTGAAAATTGGTAGGAATGCTTCTTTCATGGAGTAAACATCCGCTACAAACGGGTTTGGAGAAAATTGACCCCAAGGGGTGTTGCGGGGGTTAAGGGCAGATATAAATAATTATTTCTTTTTTTAAACTATTAGACTCACAGTCTTGAAATTTGGTTAGCAGATTCCTCTCATAGGATAGAAATACACTGCAAAATGTGTTTTGTGAAAAATGGTGTTGCGGGGGTTCAATTGGCGTTATTGATAATTTTTTTGCATTTTTAATTAATTGGACGCACAGTCTTCAAATTTTGCTAAGCAGATTCCTTTCATAGAGTGCAATTCCCCTACAAAATGGGTTTTGTGTAAAGAGACCCAGATGTGGTGTTGCGGGGGCTCAAGTGGCGTTATAGACAATTATCCCCATTTTTAAACTGTTAGACGTACAGTCTTGAAATTTGATAGCAGATTCCTTTCGTAAAGTAGAGAACCGCTACAAAATGGGTTTCGCGAATATCAACTCCCAAGTTTAATTTCGGGAGATTAAGAGGCGTAATCGATAAATATTTCCATTTTTAAACTACTTGATCATCCTGCTTAAAAATTGGTAGTCATGTTCCTTTCATGAAATAGAGTTCCTCTAACAAAGAGTAAAATGAAAATTGACCCCCTAAGATGTTTGCGAGGGGTCAAGAGGAGTTACAGAAAAAAATTCCTGTTTTTAATTGTTAGACCCACATACTTGAAATTTGTTAAGCATGTTTCTTTTGTTGAATAGGGAACCACTAAGAATAAATTTAAGCAAATCAAGTTCTGGGGGCTTGCAGGGGGTTACTGGGACATATTGACAAAAAAAATTACCTCTTTCGAGCTACAAGGACTATAATAATGAAATTTGGTTTGCATTTTTCTTTTGTTGAATTGAAATCCGCTAAGAGCAGTAATTTTGGAAAACGGCTCTCAACGTGATTGCGGGGATATTTATAGTACAACTTTTGCTTTTTTTTGTTAGATTTAGACTTGAAATTTGGCTTGCATGTTCAATTTACGGAGTAGAGATCCACCGAAAATAGGTTTTGCGGGAATCCACTTGGTTTTTGCGTTACGAAAGAGCAAACATCATTCTATGCTTCAATTTTAGAGATTTTTAGAAAATACAAATTAGATGAGTTCTACCCTTTTTTTTATCAACAGGTGACAGTTACAGGTAGGTATAAGTATATTTTTCAATTCAATCGAATTCTTAATGCTAGGACTAAGATATCAATAATTTATACATATATATAAGCAGTAAAAATTTATAAAACATCATGAAATACCCAGCGAAGCGGGCGGGTAACAGCTAGTATATATATATATGGTTTGTTTTTTAAATAACTAATAAATTTCTTATACTGGTTTGACGAAATGTTTAAGTTAACATCTTCGATATTATTCTGCTTTTTAAAATGCTGATCATCTCTTAGTTTCATTTTTTCGAACGGATAAGACCTAAAGAAAAGGGAACACTGACGGTCACCCTTTCCCAGAGAGTAGAGCATGAATCGTTGTTTAATTTCGTTATCAGGGACCCATTTATTGCCCTCCACTCAAAGAAGGGAACCGATTTAGAAGTTTTCTTGACTTCGGCAAAGTACTAAACGGTGTGGTAAATTTCTTTATACGTACTAACTACTCCACACTGTTCTAGGGACTTTACTCTTTCAGTACCAAAAGAGGCAGTCCACTCATGCCGATTCACTAAGTGATTTCCCTTCGTGATTATCATCCTTTTGAACCAAAATGAGACAAATAAAGGTTTAAGAAGCTTTAATTCGTTAGCTTTGAGACTGCCCGGTCTTTCGTGATTAATCCGGCTGTTTCCAATATTCTCAAGAGACATTTGATTTTCTCCCCTCCCTCCAGATGTATCAAGGAACAGGTTCTGTGTTTGTATATTGTATATGGAATTGCATGCGGAAATCCTCACGCATCATAATACATTTATATAAAATTCAGTTAAACACTTTATCTGTTTTACTAATATTTTAAAGTAACTAGATATATAAAATGTGTGTCCAATATTCCTATTATGCTTGTTATTGACACTATTTCTATCTTTAAATATATTTATTGCAACTTTTATTTTTTACTCTTTTTGTAATGTATTAGTTATTGTGCAGAATATTCCTTGAAGGTATGTGTATTATTTATAATATGTGTAAAGCAATCCTGATTTTCTGTAAAGAATGATATAGTCAATTTTAATTTCTGAAATTCTAAATTGTACAAATTTAAATTTTTTTCACGTATTTTATTCCTTAATATCTATTTTTAATGGTCACCACCGTACATATAAATATATAATCAGAAATAATAAAAGCAGTATAAAAACTACGTGACATTCCATACTTCCTAATAGATATTTTTTTTTCCTTTTGTAACGTATTGATTTATTAATACCTGTGTACTTATGTCATTTTATCTCTTTGCCTTTAGCTATCAATAAGATAACTTCTCATTGTTGTTGATTTACGTTTGAGTGCTGACATGTTCATGAAAGAAAGAAAAAACCGATTGTGTGAAAAGTCCGGTTGACTTTAGATGAGAGAATTTAATGTAATTCTATAGTTTTTTCATACTCCATGGTTATTTACCTTGCACTTGCACAAATATGCCGATGCATTATCATACCATAACACAAGCTGTCCATACAATTTAAAATATATGTAGGCGATTTCAAGATAAACATTCGAGTATTTTCTTAAGAAAAACCTTAAGCAAAACTCATATTTCTTTTTTAATCGTAATTCAAAGCTATTTGTTTGTATTTAATAATATACTTAATGATACAGATTACACATATATATAACTACTTTCAGCTATTAGAAGCATTTAAAGAATTTTAAATACTCCTATTTCTACAAAACTGTGTGTGTGTGTGTGTGCGTGTGCGTGTGTGTGTGTGTGTGTGTGTGTGTGGTGTGTGTGTGTGTGTGTGTGTGTGTGTGTGTGTGTGTGTGTGTGTGTGTGTGTGTGTGTGTGTGTGGTACTCAAGAAATTTGAATTAGGAAAACATCAAAACATCTTCATATTAACCATTTGTATATCAATATCATAATGATACCTACTTATTCAAAGTAGTGCTATATTGCCATATATGACCTAGGAATTATTATTTGAAATTTATAATTTATATGTATAATACATATACATATCTCCTTGTACTTATAAGAATAAATTAATTTTGTAGGGTTCTAAACCTGGGATAAAGCATACATTTCTAAATGTTAATTTTTTTTTTTAAATTGGCATGAATACATTGCGGAATTGTCCAGTCAGTTAACTTCATTGAACTAAATTATTTTAAGTGCACTGCTTTGAAAGACAAAACTAATTGGGGAAAGTTTTTGTCACAATCGAATTTGTAATGATTGAACTGTTTGAAAGATGTAGTTTTCTATGACGATTTTCCATGTAACACTAAGGAAACGGAAAGATAAAAAACTAAACTTGAATAGATAATGGTTAAAAATGGTTCGCATTTTGAAGAAAATATATTCCTCATTAAAATTAAAAATAATTCACTGAATGCGTAGTATGTTCCGTTACAAATGCCGATGTAGAGAAGATATTTTTACTAATACAAGTTGTTTTAAAAGGGGAGCAATGTGATAGAAAATTTAGATTTTTTCTGAAAAAATTCTTTTAACATAAAAATATTATAGGATTAAAATGTATGTACTGTAGAACATGTTTTTGTGCGGTCCTTTTTTATGCAATTTTATTTTTGTGCCCCCCCCCATGAGAAGGGAATTGAGGGGCGTTCGTTACGCCTCTACAATATATATATATACACTTCAAAACGTTCTGTTTATTTGTTATAAACAGTCTCTCGACAATGCACTTTCAGTTGCTTACTCTCAACGGGCCAACAGCCGGCCCTCGAATAAAAACGAAATTTTCAATGACAGTGACATTATCAATAATTTGACAGATTATGAAAACGAACAAGAAGAACCGGATTCTTTGAGAGCGGATAAAATATACGCAGGGATCCAGTTTTCAAACAAATTGAAAAAACATTTTCTTAAAATAGATATCAATTCCGAATGGAGTATGATATTACCAAAAACAGCTTCAATCATGCATATCTTGTTATCTTGACATTTGCAAGCAACTGACCAACTAACCTTTTCGGAAAAACTTATTTCTTACTTTAGGGTGCCAAAAAATTAATCAATTGAAATTGTAACCTTAAGTGACGAAAGCGATTTTAAACTTATTCATCACAGGATGATGAGCGCTTTGAATTGAGATGAGTAGAAGCAAATTATGTATGTGCATTTTTAAAATTTCTCCATATATACAATGAGAAACTAAATGTTTTTAATATGTTTCCATGCGTAATTTAATTATTTGTTTTTCTATGGATGTACTTTCTGATAAATTTCGTAAGTAATAGGCGCATTTTCGAAGTTCGACTTTTTTTTTATGCGGTCCCTCTCTACCGCATAAAAAAATTGTCTGTACTATTTCAACGAAGTTGTTTGTTACATGTAAAAATTTATGAAATTTTCAAATATTTTTTATGCAGTCCCTATCTACAGCACAAAAACATTTTTTACTCTAAATTAAAATTATTTAAATATATATCTTATGTTATTTTAAATTAAAAATATAATTGAATAGAGAAAGATTGGTTTATTATCTAATAAATCTAATCATCGTATGTAATGATAAACCAGTTATTCTCTTACTATTTAAAAAAAAGAGACAGGTGATCATCTTTTTACTCTGTCTTATCTCATTACTTTTAAAAAAAAAGGAAAATGTTTTTGCGGTTTCTTATCCTCATACACAACAATAAATACAATGTTTTTTTTTGTTTTTTTTGCTTAAACCTAATACCAAAATTAATTGAATCTTTATCATATTTATTTATTTTTTTGAATTTTTAAAAATGACAGAAAAAAATTTTCTTTTGTTTGAAGAAACAAATATTTTACAACTTTATGCACACAATTTTATTTCAAGTTTTATTTTTTTACTCTTTATTTTCTTGTAATTTTACTGTCACTAAACAGATCAGACGACCGACTAATAAGGCATCAAACCCTACATCCTTCATCAGGGCAGTTTTTGACTTTCATGGCGCCCTAGGCACTTCAAATTTATATGCCTTTCAATATTTCCAGTGCATCCCTCCCCCTCCAGTTCTAACCTTGTCAGTTTTGATTTGGGAGTGATATTTTTTTATAGTTGTCCCCCGTTTTTGGCGTTCAATTTCTTGCACCCCAAAATCTTTTGCGCCCTAGGCACGTGCCTAAGAAGAAAAGCGGTCCTGTCTTTCATACTACATATGAGGGTAATATTTGTAAAAGACCAGTGAGTGAGAAATCTTTGGGTGCCATAATAACAGCGCCCGAACTAAGCAATAAAATGTCATGATGCAGGGGTTGTAGACCACCTGCATCATGAAAGGGGGAAGGAATAAAGTTCTAAGAACTTTTTGCGACTTTTTTGGTTTGAAAAGTAGACCACTTTCGGTATGCTTTGACAGTACAGAGTCAACCGCTCGGAAGGTTAAATAATCATTTGTAATCAACATTTTGATATGCTCGCACCCACCATCTAAGGTTATCACGCTTCCTTAGCCCCCTCCCCCTAACAGGTTGAGAAACACTGGGTTACTTTCAAATTCAAATTACGTTCACTCAATGATATAAGTATATTACAATCGATGGATTTTCAATCATATCAATAATTCGTATTTTAAAAAATAGGCTTAAAATAGTCCATTAAATATTAAGCACATAGTCATCCACTATCCACCTGTTGATAATTTTTAATAAAATGTTTCTGTTTTATGATACCCAAATCCTTTTTGAAGCTTCCGGCACGCGTCCGCCCGTACCAGGAAAAGTAGTTTAGGGTTTATATTCACATGCAAACAGATTGCGTGACCACTGCAGAGTTTGTGTACACATTCAAAACCCCGCGTGGGAAATATCACACATTCTCTACTGTTTGTTTCGTGATGCAAGAACGCTGGTTGGAAATTCATGTCTTTTACATAAAGTACACTTACCCTAGTCTCTGTATTAGTCACGTCTTTTGACTTAAACTTCACGTTGTGTGTTTTGACAGACAAGAAGAGAGGAATAAAAATATTCAAATTTTTAAAGTTTGCCTGTTTTCTTTCCCTTTTCTTCCTTTTCATGGATTTTTTTCTCTCTGTGATAAAATATGGTAAAAAAAAATTAATGCATTCACACACACACACACACACAAATATGTGTTGCATTCCTTTCTTAATTTCTTTTCGCTTATTTTTGATGCAAAATATGGGATTCAAGATGTAAAATTCCCTATGGCTTTGTTCATTCTTCATAACATTAGTGCAAATAAAAAATATTTTTTAAAAAATATCTTTTTCTTTAAATATTGATTGTATTTTTAATCATTAAATGTTTTGCCATTTCTCTCATATGTTTGAATTTCCACCTTGCAATGTAAAATTTAAAATGATGTGCTAATATTATTTATACTTAAATTAAAATAAAGAATATGACATATATATATATATATATATATATATATATTATATATATGAGTTTCATTTAAATTATTATTGGAGATGTAAAACGATTTTGAACTCAGCAGGAAAATTTACCTGATAAAATACTCCAAATAAAAAATATCAAATTTTAAATAAATTACTAAACTGATTAATATGAACTGTATGAATTTCTTAAATGAACAACATAAAATGCAATTTTGAAATATTCTGGGCTTCAAATAAAACTAAAATTACAAGAATTTATAATAAAAACACACATCCCTCTTTGAAATATACATGCAATCCAAATGAGGAGTCCTTGATAAGTATACTTAGTTTTTTTCCCCTTAATACAAAAAATACACTAGATGACAGAAAAAAGGATTTTAATACATTTTTATAGTATGCATTAAAATATTTTTCTTTTTAAAACATATATTATTTTCTTAACTTTGACCAATTTGTGTCTTAATCCTTAATCTTTAAAACTTAGGTTTCCCAAGTAGAAACAAAAACAAATGTTTTCAACGTCGAAAAGCTGTATTTTAATGCGCAATATTTAACTTAAATTAAAACATTATTAATCTTATAGACATAACTTTTATGTTAGTTCTATATTCAGTTGAGATGTATGAAACTTCGTTCAATAGAAACCTTTCAATGAAATAAAAATTGCCATTAATAAATGTCATCAAGAACCGATCGATTATTTTCATTATTTGTCTTTTATTCAGAACCCTATATTCAACTTACATTTTTTGTTTGCTGTGAAACTCTAAAAAATGTTCTGGCAGTGAGCAAATATTGTCATACAAACTGGATTAAATTTTAGTTTTAAAAAAAAATGCCTTAAGAATTTTTATTTTGAGAGATTTTTCAAACTGCATAAGCTGCAAATGAAACTAATAGAGTAAAAGTACCCTAATACATTTTGTACTGGAAAATTTTTTTTAGTATTTTAAGTATTTTGATTTGATAAAATAAATGGAGAATTTCAGATTAATAAAAATACCTCAATCAATCTCAAAATAATTGTATTGTTTTATAAATAATATGTCAAATTATAAAACTGATCTTTGCTGTGAGGTACTGATTCATAAACACCCTATTCAATTAGAAACATAAAATTATCAATATTACAATTTTTTTGTTATCTACCCGTGGCCGTAATTCAAATTAATCATATAACTCCTGTAATTGATTCCAAAGTTCCTTCAATGTTCCTAAACATCTCTCATATTTATTTCTTCTTAGTGCTTTTTATATAGGACAAATAGTATCCCTTTTGTAATAATCCTGTATAAAAATGTACACCATGAGCTTTTCCTTTTATGAAATTCGTGTCAGATTACTATACGTTTACTTTAAAGAGGTGGAAATTCTTATGGAAGGAATGTTAAATTAATGGCACACGAAAGGATACAAATTTCATGATTCTGTAGCATGGTTAAATGGAGGGAGCTGTATTTAAAGTGATACTTTAATTGCCGTTTTCTAAGCCATACAGCACCATGAAAGGACTGTAATGAAATGCAATTTAAAAAGGAGGGGCCTTCATTATCAAACATTACGTTGCTTGAGAATCATGATTTTAAATACCAAGCAAATTCAACTACAGTAATGAACATGAATTCAATACCATATAAAGCAAGGTTTTACCTAAAATTCAATTTTCCATTTGATAAAGAAACTTTTATAGTTACATAACAGTGATTTCCTTACAGAAGTGGGAAGTTTCACTGATTGTCAGATGCCTAAAAAATAAATGGTTGACTGGGGCTAGTTGGCGATACTAACAGTTGACTATTCTTAATACTTCCATTTTTTAAGGTTAATTATTTTTTTATTGAAGTTATTAAAATGCCCCCTTATTGAACTGTATATAGTTGGAAGAATTTTTACTTTAATAAATTCAAATTCCCCCTCCCCCACCCTTGATTTTTATAAAGTAATTTAAAAGAGTCATCTTGCCTGATTCTGATAAAAGTTTGATGAATTTTTATTGCAGGAAAGTTAAATATAGGGTATTAATTAACTGATCGTCGTCATGGGTTTTTACGTGACTAGCATGCAGCAAAATTATTATTGTTTTGAAAAATTTTCTTCATACTAAATTAATATTATAACTGAAAATCAGAATTTTTATTACAAAAATCACGCACAAACTTTCCTTGCCTAAAGTGTGAGTAGATCTCTCTGTATTGTCTACCCAGTCTTCCGATGGAGGATTAACACATATTTCTTTAAACTCAGTGCAACTTACGCAACAAAAGCACCATCTTGGTTTTCACTGCGAGAAATCCTTGTCGATTTAACACAGGTGGATCGTAAGAGAGGCTCTATTTCATAATCTTTGAATACATTAATTTATTACAGTTAGTAATAAATTAATGATACATGGTGCATAGATTTCGATATTGCTATCTTGTCTCAATCAGCTTGCACTGATCAGCAATATTAAAAGTCTTTCCCTATAGTTCGGAAGATTTTATGCTGAAGACCCTGAAAATTTCAACAGGTCTGATAGAATACACAAACAACATCTAACAAATAATTAAATAGCAGCAGCCACTTTGGTACTACTTCCTAGTATGAATTTAAATTATTCTTAATCTTGCACCACTCGTAAAGTTGTCATTTATCTTCCTTATTGCGTTATTCATGTTTTGTTAAGTAGTGATAAATATATTGATAGGAATCAATCCATAAAAATGGTGTCAGATAGTATAAGTTCAGATTATTGTACTAAATATTTTAACTGTACACAATATAAACCCAAATAAATAAATACGTATTTCAAAAACGCTGCTATTCATACTATTATTTTGCATCGTTCGTAATTATTTCCAAAATTCTGAAATAATATGAAATATTATTATAAAATTACATTACGAAAGGATTTCACTTGTTAAGTGTCAATAAGTCTAAAAATAATAGAATAAATATTATACCTTACCAAAATAAAACTACGTATTTTTTCAAGTGAGATACATTGCCAATCAGTTTGAAATACATATAGAAATACATTGTCATATATTATGATAGTGATCTGCATGGTGTTATATTTTAGAGATTTTTTTACTCTCGAATATATTTTTTAATATTTTTTTAGCTGAAAGTAATATAATTGTAGCTAGTTATATGGATGCATCCAAATCATAATAACTTATTTCTGATCATTGTGGGTGTATAGTATTGACAAACACAGAAGGGATATAAATTGCGTGTCTGAAAATATTATACCCGTAGGACGATATTCTCTGTAACCATGGAAACATGTAGTCTAGACACGAATCAACACTAGTCATATGTGTTGGAATTAGTCCAATAAGCAATTGGTACACTTACTCCCTTTTTCGTCAGTACATTTATTATTATTATTATATGGTTTTGATGACAACTAACCAACGCGGTATGTTTTTAAATATTTATATAAGAAATATTTTACATATATCCAATATACAAATATGAAAGTTTACTCATTGAAAACGTGGCTATATACTTTTAATAATTTAAAATACATATATTTAACCGTTTGTTTGCAAATTATACCACATATTTATCAAAAGAGTTATTTGAAAATAATTTCAGTGGTTTGTTTTGCTTTTGTGGCACACACAGAATCATTGATTTTGGTATTTTGTAATAAAAGAATAATTATCAAACAGTTTGAAAACAAAACAATTGAGGCATATTATTATTTCCCAACAGTTATATCAAATATTAAATACTGATTTATTATTTAAATGAAATCCTTACATTTCTATGCGTCTATCAATATCCAATAAATTTATTCTTAATTTTTAAATCATTAACTAAAAGTACAATAGAAATATCATATCATGAAATATTCTATATTAATAAATTAGTATACGTGTGTTGAAAATTAATATATGATAAGGAATTTTTTTACCGTTTATTTAATTTTATTGTTATATGTATTTGAATCATACTTATAGACAGATGTTTATTTATCCAATAAAGACTTAATAAATAATGCACATAATTATCAGCATTTATAAATAATAATTCTTAAGACTATTTGTAGTGTACTTTAAGTGACCAAAACTTTTAGTTAAAAAAGTTTTTCGTTTACTTAAATATTTCCATCACGTAATCTCTTACGAAAAATTGCATTTCCGTTTTGCGCAGATTGACACAACACCATGAAGATATCTATAACGGAATTAATTTTCTGAAAAATGCCTTTTTAAATTAATATGTTAATGCAATTGTTGGAGTCTGATATCGTAATAGATACTGTTATTTAGTACTTCTCTGTCTCCGAATTAATGCTGAAAGTAAAAAAAGATAATAATTTTATGAGCTGTTAAAATTGCAGCTACACTTTAAATTAAATAAATTTTATATGGAGCTATAATTCAAGAACATTGTTATTCATGCAAAAAAAAAAACGTTAAATAAAAGACAAAACGAAAAATGTGATTAAATTTTCAAGGTTCGAGAAATATTTTCAAAATGATTTTCCGTAACAAATGTTACAAATATTTAAAACATATATGCTTCATTAAAATCATTTTAATTCCGTGATAACACAAATTCATAAAAATACATAACCTACACCTTTTAATAAAAGTTAATAAATTTCGCAAGATATTTCAAAATTTAGAGTATTAACTAAATCTACTCAATATTCGTGCATGTTTTATTTCTAGAATCTATATGCATTTTGTCTTTTCTCCAGATTTATCAAACTAAAAAATTGGTAACGTAGAAAGCCTTTTACGTTCATCCAGAAACGTGACAAATGCTTTTTAATTCTCTTATTCAAAAAGCTTTAAGAAGAATTGTATTAGATAATTAAATTTAGCAGTTAAAGTTATTTTATTTTGAATTTCTGTTTTACGAACTTGAAGAACACTAAACAGAAAAGAATTTATTTTTATTCTTAATATTTATGTTAAAAGTAAATCAAATCAAATGGAAAAAAAAATTAATGTATACGTGATTCTGAATCATTTATAGCAGTAAGATTCTTCAAGCTGCTCGAAAAAATCCTCCTGAAGCATTTTACAAAGTTTACGTTTCAGATCATTGCCAAAAAATTATAAAAATAACATAAACGAAATTTAAGTCTCTCAAAAGCAGAAGCAAGTTAAAAACAGAGTTAACCTTTTAAAGATAAATCTTGTAATATAATGTGATTTAATTTTGACTATCCTTAAGGGCTTTGTCACAAAAGGAAGTCAGTTATTTTAAAAAATACATTGGTTCCTTAAGTATTGTGATCAATAATGTTGTATTTTTTGTGACCAAGAAAAATTCCTTAAAAGAAAAATATTCCCTTTTTTAGAAAAGTTAATTTCCATATTAAGAAAAGTTTATGTTTTCCAAACTAAAATTTCATTAAATTTTTAATGTTTTCCCTTATTGGTTTACTTTTAAGCTGAATTATAAATTTAATCTTATTTCAACAAACACAAACACTGTCAAGGTCATTTTATTGCATTCCAAAGCCTTTGAAATAGTTTTACTGAAAGCAGCACAAAGAAAAGAATCCTATTTCGGAAGGACGGATATATCCATCCGGAGCACATAACGCACAGGTTGAGCAAGACGGATATATACGCTGGAGCCATTTAAGTGGTTAATAAAGAAGGTCACAAAATACAAAAGAGCCTCAGAGGTGTTAATTTTGAATGGAAAGCTGAAAATATAAACAAATTTCTACTAGATATAGTTCTTTGAGGTTATCATTAAATAATTAGATTCTTTTACACATTTCTATATAAAGAAATAGGATTTCCAACGTGTAAAACGTTCAAAATATAATCATAATTTTGAAAATTATAAGCACATGAAAATGAGAAACATTTCTGTAAGAAATATTAAATAAATTTTACTTTGATAAGTTTTACACGACATTTTCTAAAATAGTAGCTTTTGATGTATAAAGCTTCATAGAATTGTAAAATGTTTCATACTCTTTATATTCTACCTAGTTTTAGTATCTTACATCTTTTTTTTTTTGTTTAAAATTTTTTTAAAATATTGAAATTAAAAAAAATAATGTAACTTTTTAATGTTTTAAAAAATTCTACTTAGTATTATATTTATATAAAAATGACACAGTGGAATAAAGATATATATATTTGGATCTATAAATCGACTTAATTCAAGTATTTAGAGCTACTATTTTAGAAAAAATCATCTGAAATGTACAACTTAATATTCCTTACAAAAATATTTCAAATTTTATAAATTAGGATTTTATTTTTAAAATTTTACACTTCTTGGAAATCACATTCCTTTATATGAAAATGTGTTACAAAATCGAATTATTTAATAATAGCATCAAAGAGTTATGTCTAGTCGAAAATTGTTTATAATTTCAGCTCTGGAGACAAAATTAACAACCCTGACACCCCTTTCAAATTCCATTATCACATTTAATCCAATTTAACTTCAAACTAAATTTATTCTTCTGTTTCATGCTTCAAATTAGGGAAAAAATTCAAATCCATTATTTGATTCTTTCTGACAATATCAATATTGTAAGAATTCATCTAGAATTGTAAATTCAATGCATTTTATCCCCATTTTCTGTGAAAAAATTATTCTTAAACTAATAACTGGATTCATTAAAGAGAGATCTTCACGAAAAGTATATTGTAATTTCAACAAAAGTCAAAAATTGTAAATACATATTTAAAAATAACTCTACTTCGTTTGCCTAATAGAACATCATTATTTTTAAAAATTAAACAACTTGAAATACTCTTACCAACTTCAGTTTTTACTATCAATTATGCTGAATGAATCAACATTTATTATTTGTCAACATTCCCCCTCCAAATGAAAAATTGAAGTTACTCGAATGTTTTAATTTTGTTAAGTTCACGGAATTATTTAATAGAAATTTGCAAACATTCGAATTTAATTTGGCTATTTAACAGTCCGTATTCTGTTTCTATAGTTTTCTGTCTGAAGTTTGTTATTTAATCAGATCTCAAAGGTATCATTTTTCATGTCATCGATTTTACTCATTTTTATAACATTTTGCATTCCTTAACGTCCAAGATAAGATTAAATCTCTAATCATTATGTGGGAATTATACTATGCCATTTTATAGTGTCATTATATTTAAATACAGTATAACAAAGCTACTTAACTTCCAAATAACTTTATTATTACTTTAAGTTAAGTTAAATTTAGTAAGATATTCATAAAAATAATTCTATTTTAAAACATGATTTAAGTATTATTAATGGACATTAATTGATAATTTCCCACTCTTGTATATATACATACAGCCCGATTCATAGAAAGCTCTTAATGAGTTCCTTAAATAATTGAGAGCAATTTTTAAAGTTTAAATTACAAAGATATTATTTTTCCTGTCGAAGATTGTTAAGAAAGTTGTTATCAAGCAATGCTCAACCATTTGTTATCGCTGCAAAAGAATAAGAGAAGGCTATACGAAGGGTAAGAATTCTATTTTAAGCACCTCCCTCACATAAAGTTTTCAGTTTATATATATATATACACTCATTCATAAAATGTATATACTTCTAGAAATAATTTATCTCTGAAACAACTGAATTAAAACTAGGTATGTCTGCAGTCTATATTTTACTGATTTATGTGAATTAATATCGTCCATTTTCAGTACGAAAAGTACTATATTACAAATTAAAACCTACTAAAATTTGGTTCAGAAAATGTAGATTTACAGTGAAATCTTTTTTCTGGAACGTATCCATATTAAATTATAGGTATACTTTAAACGTCTATGAAGTTTTTAATTTACTTAATGGCCTAAAAATAAAGCAACATTTTGTTAATTATTTATGAGTTCAAGAATAAATTTATGCTTTGTAATTTTATGTCTGTAATTGTACTCATATATAAAGATCTGAAGATTAAAAAACCTTAGTAAACGATATAATAACATATATTTGAATAATATATAAGGGTTTTCCAACATTCAGTCTAAACCTAATTTATGCAATGCCCTGTAATAAGGCATTCACAGTCGGTTAATCCAGTTTCATTTTTATTATTTGTAATAAATTTCCTTCAGGAAATGACATTTGTAATATCCATTCATCAGTTTGTGATTGACAAATGATGATGACAAATGATAATGACTATTCGACAAATGTACAAGTTTTTGTACATGTACAATGTACGACAATGTTTTGTACATGTACAATGCACGACAATGCTGTGTACATGTACAATGTACGATTTTTTGTAATGGGAGTAAAAATATATTTTGTTGCTTACTTGTTAAGTTATACGGTGTATGAGTTCTTAATAATTGATTCGTGACAAAACAGGATTTTTAAGTTTTCTGAAGAAGTCTTTAAATGGAATTAATCCGTATCAAATAGTTTTCAAAAATATCTCATAGTAATGAGAAACTATGTTTAGTTTGGATTTATAAGAAATGTAAGACACTAATATCAAACAGGTTTTGTAAATTTTTAAATAATTCAGTTTTACTTTACAAGTTTCACACCTTTATCTATCTCTTATCATAGATTCATATGATTAAATGGATAATACAGTAGCTTTACAGACTAAAGAAGTATGAAATGTTATATGTTCGGAATATTTTCTCAAAATGTAAATTAAAAATTAATTTTAGTTTCATTAATTCATTTTACCAAATTAATGCTATTAATGAATTTTATGAAAATTCAAAAATCATTGGTTGACGAAAAATGTAATTTGCATTTTTAGATTATGTTCCAAAAGATTTCCCGTTAACTTTATGCTATTCCAAATGTATATTAATCATTTACAGCTATTGGAATGAATTATTAAATTTCACTAATGAATTTCTAAGGTATACAAACAAGCCTCTAAGATAATCACAAAGCCCTATAATGCAATCTCCTCACCATTCAATACAGCTAATTTTCTCTACTCGTCCTTCAAAACTGTTAATGAATGCGACGACAAAGAGAAAGTAACATGACAGAGTGTATTGTGCAAGTACAAAGTTAAAACTTCGTCCGAAAAATTGAAAGGTTACTTGCTTTATTTTCACAATTTCCTTTGGAGTATATCTCTCCCAAATCCTACCTCTACTGTTCTACATGAATATTCTTTCTCAGTATTTCCCTCTCCACTTATCTTTACATCATCGCTCACATGTTCTTTTCTTCCCCAATATTCACTTTTTCCGTCTTTTCCTTCCTCTAAGACCCCTCTTACCCTTTCTTCTTTTTCTTTCTTTTTTCTTCCCTTCCCCAATTTCTTTCCCCAGCTTTCGATATGCTTCAACTGTTTCACTCTCACTCGAAAGCACTATCATTTCTCTCTATAGGTACATGTGTCATTTCGTTACTTTCAGTTATCCCTTCTTATAAAGATCAAAGGGAAGAATCAGGAAAGACGGGGAAAAATGAAATAAATTAGATGATTTGGAATTTGAAGATTTTATCTTGGGGAATTAATTTAATTGCATGAAAATAATTGCAATCATTGATTAGTAACTCTAATCTACCGGAAAACATTGTTAACGTTGTTCTTTAAAAAAGCAACAGTTACTTGCAAATTTAAAGAAGAAAAGGGAAACAGTGAAAGAAAATTTAATTTAATTTAATTTTAATGCACTTCCCATCTTTTTTTCTCTAAGAGTTAAATATATTCAATAATATTTTAAGCATTTATTAGTAGTAACTTCCTCCTTGGTTCAGATTTTGCAGTGATTGCGTAATTAAGAATTGTTTCACAAATGAGAACGAACGACGTATTTTTTTAAAAAAGAACAAATAACTTATCCATACTTCTAAAAAATAATATTACAGGTTTCAGTAACATGATTATATAATAATATAATATATGTTAAGCAACGAAACAATTAAGAACCATTTTAAATAAAATTTTATATGTAATGTTTTTAAAAAACTTTTACCTTATTACCTTTAGGGTGAGGGAAGTGAGAGTTAATAAATGTCACACTTTAAAATTACACACGAGGGCTTTTGACGATGGACCCCATAATTTTGAACCATGGTCAAGTGACTAGGACAACACCTCAGCTGGCATTCTCTCTCCAAACTCCCACACCACACCAAATGGAGGGCTTTAAGCCTCAAACGATGTAACGTGCATCAGCAGCTCCACAAGGTGGGGGATTTCATTTGCAGTGGAATTTAAACCAATAATACGCCAGCTACGAGTCCGAGACCTTGACCACTATGCTCCAGCAGTCACAATTACCTTCCGGATAACAACCATAAATGAAAGAAAACTAATTTTTTCTAAATCTCATCTCAATAAATCTATATATTAAGAAAAAACTTCATTTATTTTAATGTCTAAATACCTATTTATATTACTTTTAAGAATTAATATAGGTTAAGTAAAATCATATCAGTTTTCATATATTTTTTAGAATTATTTTTGACAAATGCTTCATTCCCAAAGTGGTCTATATGGACCCCCAGGTTCTATGAAGACCTGCAAGGGGTCCACGGCAATGAAAAAATAATTCGGGGGTCAGTGAGGTGTAAATGGGGGTCTAAGATAGCCTAAACCAGATTGTGACTTTAATTTTAATCGAAAATCTAATAAAGTGTAAACCATATTTACCTATTTAACAGTTTTATTTGCTAAATTTACTGGGGTTAATTTGCAATTACAAAGCAGCAGCATACATTTTATTAAAAAAGGTCCATCATTCGAGTGTTTCTTGCCAGAATCAAGCTAAAAAAGTATAAAACTGGACGTCATGGATTTTAACAGTTTCTCAATTTGTCACAATCTGCCAGAAAAATGACGTATTAACCTATGTTCAACATTTAAATGCCTTTTACTCAGGTTTTGAAACTAGGTTTGAGAATGCTTTGACCATGGTAAGTAATGAATTCATGCTGTCACACATTAAAAAAAAAAGAAAATTGTCTGATTGCAAAATAAACTTATTTTAATAACCCTAACGAAGTTCTTAAAGTAAAATTTAGAAACGAATGTCAGCAATTTTGGCCTTAAAAACATGTACCTGTTATTTTTTTTTAATTATGGAATATCTTAAGAAAGTTTTTAATTGCTTTTCCTAAAAGGAGGTTTTTCAGCATGGTTGCCAATCTCCAAAATAAAAACAGATAGAAAAAAAAAGAAAGATTGGATCCTACTTGATTGATGCCAAATGTTAAAAATGTGTTATTGTGAAGCACCCCAGATTCATTCCACCCATTAAAAACATTTGTTTGTTGTTCAGTTATTTTATGTAGCAATTATTTTATATATTAAATTAAAATTAATATTAGGTAAGTAAGGGTCTACACAAAACCAAAAAACATGGTAAGGGGTCTATGAGACAAAAAAGTTTGGGAACCTATGCTTTATATAATTGGGAATACACAATCTGTAAATATAACCATGTGTGTGTGTGTGTGAAATACGGTACTCTAAAGTTCTTTGAATCGGTTCTAGCTGCTTTTAGTCAGTTTTAAACCGCTTATTGCTGCTTTGCAATGACATGTATGTATTTGTTTATCTGTGTACACTTCATTCCGTTGCTTTTAGACGTAGAATTTAGACGGTGTGTTTATGTTAGCGTTTTACATTTAGGATTGTTAACAAATATTTTTTTTTGCAGTCTATTTTCAAGAAATTACTTCAGCGGGAATGGGAGAACAACCTGTAAATAAGAAAGATTTAATGCAAGACAGATTTTAATCTTTGTGAAATAAGCATGGGACAAAGGAAAACAGTGTTGCCGTTACTCATTAAAAATTATTCATAGCAGAAGTAAAAGGTGCTAAAATGGCTCAAAAAAAGTACCAAGTGATTATTGGTTACTACAGCATTATGATATCCTTGTAGTTCAAGGAATAGAAAAGTTAATTGAGCTAGTAGCAAATGCAAAACCTGATGTGATATTTTATTGTTTAAGTGACATACTCTTTGATATTTTATATGAAACAAATGTTACTATTAGACATGGTGGTAGAGACCGCATGGTAAAGGAACTGAATCGTCGATACAGAAACATTACTCAGAAAGACATAAAGCTGTTTCTGAGTGTGAACCTGGTCAGAAAAACGGAAATGTGGAAAAGAAAGGCACTGTGGTTAAGTCCATGGTGTTTCCACAAGATGTCAAGTAGATCTCACAGACTTTCAGACTCAAACTGATGGAAACTATAAATTTATTTTAGTTTACCAGGATAATTTGATGAAGTTTGGGATTTCAAGACCTCTTGCAAGAAAAAGAGCAGAAGAGGTCGCAATGCATTTGCTCGATATAGTTTTACTACTTGGAGCCTCATGTGTACTTCAATCCGTCAATGGAATTAAGTTCTGCTAGAAACATATAGGTGACATGAAAAACACTTGGCCGGAACTTAAGATCGTAAGTGGAAACCCAGATATGTAGTCAGAGTCAAGGAAGCATTGAGAGGGCATATTAAGAAGTTAAAAACATATTGACAACTTGGATGACCAAGGTAACCAATCTACTTCATGGAGTTATGACGTTTATTCAGTTCACAAAAAATAGGTCACTTCATTCTGGTATAAAGAGAAAGCTTTAAGAGGCTATGTTTGTATGTGCTCTTAGAGTTGAAGTATCCACAACGCCTATTCTACGAAAAGTGTTTGATCCAATAGAGGATAAACAACAGTTTGAAAATGCCTTAATAGCTCTAGCTGCATGTTCCAAAGATAAACATGAAACTTGTTTTGCCAAGAAAGCATCTTCGAATGCAATTGCCTTTCAATAGTTTTTTTAAAAAGTTTCCTCCGAATAAACTTAGTAAAACTGTGTGTCATGTATTGAAAAATTGCTAAGACAGCTTATTTTGCAGCTGTATCTAGCTTGTGTCTAAATAAAATAAATATCGAGAAAAAAAGACAAGGAACTAAAAAAAAATGTTTAAAAATCCAAGCTACAAAAATGAAATTTTCTGGCAAATAATATCTTAAGAGGCATCTGTAGGTACTACAGTTCGTATTCCAGTTCCTGAAGTTGATAGATGAAGAGAAGACTCTAGATTCGTTTCAGCTATCGTTATGGTAAATAATGGGGAATGATTTTTATGATTAGGAACAAGCGATGGACAAATAAAAAAATTGTACTTTAGATATCAGTTCAGTATGCTTGAGGGAGAATAAATTTTCATTAAAGAAGTTTCGAATATTGACACTACGCTTCGATCTGATGCAAAAGCTCAAAGTTGTTTCACTGGACAAGGATTTAAATAGTGCTCGTGTAAAAAAATGTGTAATAGTAAAAATTATACTTGTTTCAAAAATAATAAGCAAAACAATTCAAGGTGTCATCACAGTAATCCTTGCTCTAATAATAATGCAATATAAAACAAAGGTATTTCATAAAATTTAAATTAATATGCTCGTATATTTTTGTTTGAAAAAGTTTACACAATGCTTTCGTGAAGCAATAGTTTTTCTTCCCAGCATGTATTTTCTTTTATAATATTTAAATGTAACTATTTCTGGTGTGTGTGTGTGTGTGTGTGTGTGTGTGTGTGTGTGTGTGTGTGTGTGTGTGTGTGTGTGTGTGTGTGTGTGAGCACCATATTCTTTTTTTCCCTTTCTGTTTAACTAATGTTATATTTATATGTATGAGCAGTAATAAAATTATATCATCTGCTTTTCATTATTATATACCCATATTAGGGATAAAATGTATTTTTCGATAGATTTTAGCTATCTATGATCAATTAATTTATAAAATAACTTTGAAGTTGTTTAACGGTCTATCATTAGTTATTTCATAGAATAAAACAACTGAACTGGGTACTTTAAAGGTAACATACACACACACACACACACACACATATATATATATATATATATATATATATATATATATATATATATATATATAATAGACAAATTGTAATTCCTACAAAGTTAAGAATGAAGGAAAATAGATTTTAAACACCTATAAAAACCCCATATGTAGGCTCTCCAAATTAAAAATCCTTATAATTAAAAATAAAAATAATATAAATGAATAACATGATTCTCTATTATTTACAGTTTATTATTGTTAAACTAAAACAAACTTATTTATAGGTTAATACAACTTTTACCTGAAATAAATAATAAAAATAAATAGGAAAAAAAGGGAAGCAATTATTATTATTTAACATTATTTTCTTTCCATTAAATTTTGACAGTTTACAAAGTGTTTATCTTTAATTAATACACACACACAAGTGCACACACCACACTTTTTATGACAAATAAAAATAAAAAATTTGTTTCGGTAGGAAAAAATCTTAAAAGCATATATAAAAGCCTTCATAAGAAGGGAAATGATGAAAAGCTTGGAGCGGACCAGATGCGAAATTAATCTTACCCTGAAAAATCCAAAAGTATCAAATGTTCCGAAATATCGGAGAAGATCGCTGTAAAAGTGGAGCAGGTGTAGAAAAAACCCATTGATTCAAACGGCTTTGTCTATCAAAGCTGTAACAAAAGCCTCAAGGGCCGTCACTGATGATAAATCGAGGGATGGTTTATACTTTAGGTTACAGGCTCAAAATATCCTGCTAAATTTGAAACCAATAAGTACATGTCAATCTGTATATTAAGGTTAGCTTTTTAGATAAAAATGTATGACGTATTAAATCTTTTTTTAATTACGTTATGGTTCTGGTTATTCAAATTTGAAATAATAACTTACTTGAGTAATAATTTAATAAAGATGATTTATTGCTTATACAACGGATGATATAAATATCAGATATTTTTTGTTCTACGAACAATTAATTAAGGGGTGCATAGAATATAAGAAACCTGAAACTTTTTTTACACATAAAAAGGGAAAGTCCATAAATGATATTAATTATATCTATATATTTAGAGTTTTCCATTCTTTCCGTAACTATGGTTACGAAAAGATGATATCATAAATCAACTTGAAAGACTATTTATGAATAATGATTCACTGTTCCTTAGGAGTACATGACTCAAAATATATTTATTACTTAACTGTTTATTCATGATGTATTTAAAGCAACAGAACCATACACTTTTGTGAAAAATATATTTAAAGCGAAAGAACTGCTTTAACACACACGCTCTATGTTCACTTGTATTTAAAAATGTATAAATTACGGCTACATTAAAATGACAAAGAAATTTTAAACAGCAGACAATTTTTTTACTTAGGATTTCTTTCAAGTATCATGATTATTACTAAATAAAAAATAAGGAATTCATTACATGACATTTAATACAGCTCTAGGTGTTAGTGACGGATTTGCCAAAAATAAAGATGCTAAAAAGTCCAGATGGTCTCTAAAAGTTTTGGTTTCTTTAAAATTTTAATACAGGAAAAGAATATTAGAATATTCATATGCAAGCAATATGTGAAAAAGTATTACTTTTAAATTAAACTTCAAATAATTTGGTGGAGGAAATGAAAAGCACATATAAGTTATTTTGCTTTAAGTAAACATCTCCCATTATTTTGATCATTTACAATAAAATCGTTATATACCTGTACATTCGTTTTAGACTTCCTTATATGTCCAAATTATTATTAGCTTAACTCATTAGTTTAATAGCAATTATGTTACCTTTTACATTAGTTAACTTAAATTAATTTTAAAAAATAATCAATCAAGTATTATATGTGAAATATTAAAACAAATCACTATAGTATACGCAAACTTTTTATATGGGGTGCACCAGGATCATTTCGACAAACTTTAAGAGGGAGTAAAGTAAAGGACATTACAAGGATTCAGATTTGCATAACAACCCATGATCGGAAATGTCTTCGTTCGTCGCTAGGTGCGTTGTTCACAAAAACATTTAAGGGAACAGACCTGCATTACCACAATAACGTGAGCTGTCCTCTCCAGCAAAAAGGGTATAAAACCTTTTACAAACACAGAGCTGGCAGATACACACCTGATTTATGGATTGGCAGAAGGAAATGCACGAGCAGCAGAAATATATTATCGCAAAAATTACCCACATACACATATACCGAACAGCCGGATGTTCGTTAATTTACATCCCAATTTGTGTGAATATCGATCGTTGCGAGGTAATAGACATAGTAAGTTGTGGGCCATGTGCAACTCGAACTCCCAACATGGTACTCGGATTACTTAAAGTAGTATCCAACACATTTTGCCCCATTCATGAAGCAAATTGTGTTGGATGCATTGGAATGCTTGGCCCGCCCAAATAATGCTAAAAACCTTGTAATGATCCATAAACTCGAAAGTATCTCATATCCTAATTACTTCGTGTACCCTTCGAAGAAGACCAGTGGCCTTAGATCTGGGGAACGTGAAGGCTAAACCACTTATCCACAGGCTTGTAAACTCTTGGAAATATTCCCTGAGTTTTTTCCTGTTTGCATTCAACTTCTCTTATAGGAATAATAATTGTTAACGTCATTTTGGCGATTAAACTGTTCTGCACGTCGTGCTTCTGACTACGAATGGATTCCTATACCAATGTTTTAATGTCTCATTTTCTTTTTTCTGATTTCACACACAAATGGGAAAATAATGACAATTCTTATATAGTAGATAATCCATTATTGCCCCTTATATGTTACTGTATGCTTATATAGATAAATGTTATTTATTTTCTGTAAGGAATGATTAAAATAAATAACACACTTGCATATTCCAAGACAAACTATTGCAGATTTTATTCATTCTCTTCCCTGATTAATAGTGCTATGTCACGTAAAATCTCGGTTGGGAAAGCTACTGCTTAACTCTTTCACAGTGCCTTGTTTTATGTTATTAGAAATGTCATATCGAATGTAAGCTTGGTAATTCTGCTTAATAGAAAGACAATGTTATTTTGAGGCTATGGGGCCTAGCTACGTGATCATATCCCACGTGACTTGCAGTATGATCATTTCCCTACAGAATCTGCAATGTGATTAAATCCCCGAAGGGACAGGCTGTGTTTATCTTCACTAATGAATGATTGAATAAAACCAAGGGGGATAAATTTTCAAATAAGAATAGAATTCCTTCCTTATTTAGAACATATCTTTCGGAATTCTTCAGTGAATGGGTTCGTCCTGTTTGCTCATTAATGTGGTGAAATAGTAAAATATAAGGATATTACGCTGTTTTAATTACATGAATAAATTATTTTAAGAGTTACCGCAGTTTACTGAATCGATCCGAATGAAATATATCTATCGAGTAAGAATTGTAGAATTGCAATTCATTTACAAAATATTAGCGCTGTTGATAAAAATTATTAAATTACTTAATGTCATTTGATAGAAACTATTTATTTCATTTTATTTGTGTATTTCACTCTACTGAACAGAAATTTAAGCTGATTTTCAAAATGTATAAACCCCTTAATCAATAATTTTAAATCTCTTTTTAAGAGATCTAGACTTTAAAATGTTAGAAGTTGACGGAAATGTCTTCTCTGAATTCTATTGTGTACTCTAAGACTTTGTCAAATCTTAAAGCATACAACTTGTGGTGCTGCAAATTTTACCTACGAAGTACTTATGCAAAGCATATATGTGCGACCACTTCTTTGAATAACTCTGGCAAAATGCGTTATGTATTTAAATTACAAATACCAATTAAAGGATACAGTGCTTGTTTTTTGACTGAAAACATTTTTTCATGTTTGTAGGATTTGAAATTTTCTGGGTAACAGGAATTTACTAGGAAGAAAAAAACATAATCTGAGTTAGAATCTGAAAAGTATAATCTAGACTATTATTAATCTGTTAGGAAAAAATTTCAATAATTTAAAAAAAAAATTGCCAATTCAAAATTTTATAAAATGTTTATATAATTTATATCTAGTTATTTTAAAACTTATAAGTTCGATATAACTTAAAATCTACTGTGCAATAATGTAATCAAAATATTTGGATGCTTTACTTTTCAATGAAAATGGAAATACATTATTTAATTACTAATTAAATAAACAGAAAGCATGTAACACAAAAAATTACAAATGTTATATAGAAATAATTTTTTTTTATTTAAACTTTTATTCATAACGAATTTTTGTTTGATCAAAAAAGAAGAAGAAATAAAGTACTTTCGTCAACGTTAGAATCGTAATTTTTGTGACACAAATGACATGAATACATCAACTAATTTACTGATTATTAACATCGTATTTCAAATTGGTACTAAGACTATTTGCGTTGAACCTTGCAATATTGATTCACTGCCAAGTGACAAGGATGGCATTTGAACAGACTCCCTTTTTCCCAATCTTCCACGGCACGACAGAATGAGGACTTTCAGCCTAAGCAGATTTAACGTGTATTATCCCCCTCCCGGGACTCAAACACCTGCCCCACGAGTTTACAATAATTACAACTCGACTATTTCAATCAAATTAATACAACGAAATAAAAATTTCACATCTGATAATTTGAACCGTTTACTAAAAAAAAGTCAAAGTTTTGTACCAATAAAAAACTTTCAAGGGCTTTGCATTAATTATTGAGAATTTTCCAGTTATTTGTATTAATCAGAAAATGTTAAAATTTGCGTAGTCCCTTCGAAGTGTGTAAGGTAACTACCACATATCCACAATGAGCAGAAATTATAACTCTTAAGGGGTGTTGTAAAAGAGAATTATATTTCAATAAAATTTAACAAATAGTATTCATTTGCTTATGAGATAAAGTTTTAGTCATTTCAATCCCAGATATTTGTATATGGAAATCACAACAAGCGGATACATGCATGAGTGCTGCAGGAGAAATGTATAAGACAACTACTTTGCAGTAATTTTATAATATATTATAGTATAAATTTTGCACTGAATTGACTTCATCCATTACCTGGTGTTTCCCAAGTATAGAGACTCCTATTATATATGTCAAGCCTAAAAGTACTCAAGTGGGTGTGGTGCTCAAGTTTAGAGAGTAGGGTTTCAGCCCACGTGTCGTCTTCGTCACTTGACCGAGATAAAAAAAATTACTAGGTTCATCGCCCAAATCTTTAGTTTTTTTTCGGAGCACGATGCCAATAAATAATGCATTAATCAATTATCTCTCGTAGGGTAAAAGAAATATTGAATCCATCAAGCTTGACTTAGATTTTATTATATGTCATACATTTTTAATTCATTATGGAAATATTTTCGCTCAATAAAATAATTCAGTAATAAAATAGTGCACCCAAAAAAGAGAAACAAGCAAGACAAAATATTTTCTTCTTTGTAAAGACCTTCGTATTTTTTTTTTGAATTGTTCTCCCTCTGTAACATTCCAATTAGACTATTATTTTTATTCAAAGTGAACCTTAATTTTGAATAAAAAGGAAATTTATTCTATGGCGTATGCCTCCACTCTTGTGAGAGCATGTTAGTGAAAGAATTTCTGACAAATTATTTCTTGCTCAATTCCGAAATGTACAATTTAATTAAAGTTAAAAAGGAATTTCAGAGATAAAAAGATTAGATATTTGAATTAGTACTAAGTTATCTTTTGTACGAAGAAAATTGCGTCGTATAAAGAAAGTTTTATACCCTTTATACAATAATATTCAGATTTCTTAAGATCTACATTGTATAATTTCATAAATTCTTTACCATAATTGCAAATCTAACATATGAAAATCATAAACTTGATTTGAGACATCTTTTTGTTCCATGGTTCCTATACTAACCTATCCATTCTTTGGGTAAGAGAAGGATTAAATAATATCACCTAAATTTAAAATTTTAGTATGTAAGTTTTTATTTGCTGCCAATAGATTCCTTTAAATCTGATGCGTACCTGAGAATTGAATAAAAAATGTATAAAAATTATCTTTACTTTTATTAATTCTAAATTAAAAATTGACACAATTTCAAAATAACAATATCAAACGCTAAAAATACTTTATAATTTATTACTGATTCTAATTTAGTAAATCTTTTTTATTTTATGAATACATGTTCTTATTATAGAAATAAAATCTTTACTAAAATATTTTTTAAGGAAATGAAAGCAATAAAGAAAAAAAAAATTTTGATTTAAGGAAAAAGAAAGAAAAAATGGGAACGGGGGGGGGGTATAGATGTTTATTTAATTTTACCCCAGACAACTTTTTAAAGCTTAGTGACTCTACTTGTGAATTATTAATCCAATGATTCCAGAGGGGGGAAAATTGCCTAATTGAAAGTTTTGCTTACGATTGGCTGATCAACAATGATTAAATCAAATTATTCGTAAAAGGTAATAACAATAATACACTTAACTTGACAGTTTACTTTGAAAACATTCAAGCTATATTTTTTCATAGTCGCTCATTAATAAAATTCATATTTACCGGTAGATGGTGTTCGTGAGGTGCGCACAGTCGATGAGTGGTTGAAAAAAAGACCGTTTCCTAATGCTTACTAATTAGGTTTTCTGATTTCCTGGCCATTATTTCATTCCTAGAATTTCCGGGAAATCCCAGGAAAACTTCATTAAAAATTTTTTTGAAGAAAACCTAAAAATAATTTATTTTTAATTGATGCCATTAGTTGATGCAAAAAATAAGAAAAAGGATATTCACAAACTCCAAAATCAAAACTCTTCTATATGTTGAGTAGCAAAATACAATAAAATATTATAAATAACATTTATATATTTATGTGCATTTTGAGCTGAAAAAAACATAAGCAATATATGTTTTTATCATTCAGCCTAGTTTTCAGTTTTGTCATGAACAAACACCCCGGCAGCAGAAAATACCCTCTCAGCATTAGCTGATGTTGGAGGAATTGTTTTCGAAACCTCACCCAGTTTTATAATAGTTGATGATCGATATTCTGCTGGGTCAAATAACTGCAATTCTACTCAAGCTACAAATATTGCTAATTGAACAATTTAAGATTTTTGTCATTGAGTGGATCGATTTTTCTAATTTTTCATCCAACTTTAAAGATTTCTCTTCAGTAATTCTCATGCTTTCTTCTGAAAGCAAAGAGTTGGACAGTTTTCCTCACAAAACAATCCTTGTCATAATTGTTTTAGATTATTAAGTCAATGAATATTTTTTTGATAAACACAAAAGGATCAACTATAACTACAGTAGCTCCATGCTTTCTCCCAAAATTTAGATATTGCATTAAATCCAAACTAACATTGAGTTTCTCACTGATTGCTTTGACCCAAAAAAAATTCATATTCTTTGCAAATTATGAGTTTTATTTGTTCAAACTCTCTAAAAGTGATAATAAATACTCCTTCGGCAACTAGTGTTGCTTTTCGATTGCATAGATTTTCTAGTTAAATTATTTTTAATATCAAGATTGCTACAATTGCACAGATATAATCTTAAGTTTTACATTAGCAAAAATTTGTTGTGTTCTTTGATATCAATGAATGCTCTTAAAAGTTTTGCTTTCATTTCTGAAGATTTTTCAAGCATTGTCAAAAAAGTGTGTGGAATGTTTTTGCTTCTAAGCAAACCATTTTTTCAGTGCCAAACTCTGTTTGTAAATTATCATTCTTGTGAAATGTTTTTTTTTAATTAATATATATGCCCCTTATTTTTTTACAGTTTTAATTATAGTAGTAATGCTTTTTGTTATGCAGAAATAAAATGAAGTATAGCAAATGCTGCTATGGAGCTTTCAAATTGTGCATCTAATACAATCTGTTTCGATTTTCAACTAGCTCCTCGGTTTTAACAATACCCTCTTCGAAGATATATTTTCAATAATCATTGTGCTTTCTCTCAAATCCAACCTTTTCTAAATAAATTATAGTTTAAAAAAACTAAAAAACACCCTTTTATAGTTAATCAAACTAAGTTGTAACTTAATCTTTTAGTCGTCAAATCTGCAAATGGGATCTTAAATTAGTCGCCAGAAGCGGGATGGGACCTGAAATTGGGAAATTGTTAATCCTGATCAGGACAATGGAACAAAATTATTAAATTATTGTATTTTCATCGGTCCTGGACAAGGGAGCGAAATTTCGAATTAATCTGACCTTTTAAGGTGGATATAAATTGAGTTCAAAGATTCCGTTACATACAAGTGAATCTTATCACACAGGGATAGGTATATGACAAGGGAATAGCGCATACTCGTATTTCACTGCTCAATATTTTTCCAAACTTAACCATCATATTATAACCATCAATATTTCACGCAACTTTGAGCTTTTCATTTGTGATTTCTTCAGCACAGTTTTCTGCTTAACGGACTCAATAATTCTTAACTTTCCTAAATCAATGAATCTACAATAATTGAAATGAAAGTTTATGCTAAAAATCATCTGTTTTTCCGGGAAGTATACTCGTCATTTATAAAGCTACATAAGACATAAGCTTACATTTTATGAAATTTCATTTGTAACCTGAAGTTTAAGGTCACTCAATACGTTTGAGGCGGTAATTTTGAAAACGTATAAATGAATACTTGTTTGATATTTAGTGTCATCTTAAATAAAAAATGTATGTAAAACTGAATTAAAAATAATATCAGTAAAATTATTTAAATGCGATTTTATGGCAAAATGGAAAATCATTTTATGGAAAATATTTATGTAATCATAATATTTTTCTATATATATAGCTAAGACTTCTCTACAGGGTCTGAACAAAAAATTTTGAAAATTTATATTATTTTCACAGTTACGATCGTTTGAAATAATAACCAATGTTTTTGTTAAAATTTCTCCACTCTCTAAAACAATAAAATATAAATTAGTCCACTTCTAAGTTACATATTTCAAAAACCCTAGTTCAGACTCGGTATAGAAGACTCTTAGTTATACTTGAGCAAATAGAAGCTCATTATCGAAGCTTTTTTCATAAAGGAGATATTGTTTTGAAATTAAATATTTTTTTTACATTTTTTTTCAAAAGAATCTGCATTTAAATAATTTCTTCGTGTAATAATATTTTTAAAACAATTTTATTTGTCATCTCAAATTCAAGCGAAATTAAATTTGAAAAAAAAATTATTTATGCGCTTTTCCAAAATCATGGCTCCGAACAGTCAGGTACCCTAGCCAGATATGCTTTTTTATAGATAAGTTTCAATTAAATCTCATTCTCCGGGTTTCTAATTTCAAGCTCTTTTTCATTTTTCGAAAATTTATGGCAGCTATATTTGGTATCCGTGAATACAAAAGGCATGATAACCTTATGATTTCCCAGGAATCGAATTCGGAGTATTAGCAAGAACTGCAAAGTTAATTAAATCATGATTTTAAATACCTCCAAATGTTTATATATAGCCTTTTCGCAATTTTGAGAATACCAATTTACTAGTCAAACAACTATTTAAATATTATTCTGGGAAAGGCCCTTTGGTGACTATAATAAGCATATGTCTGTTGCAATAATTTTTTTTTTTAAATACGCAGCTCAAATTCAAAATTTCTAAATTTATAATGGATTCTCGTAAATCAGGTACACTGGCTGCAAAATACCATATTCTATTCCTTTTATCATTTAAAGATTTTCCATATTTCACTGCAATGTTAGTCCTTTCTCAGTAAAATAACGTTGAAATATAACTGAAAGATATTTATATAGAGTTTATTTCTAAATGATAGGGATATTTTTTAAACGAAAGGATGAAAAGCTCATTTATTTATAGCTTGAATCAGCACAATAGTTTTGATAGCTCTGAGAAATCATTAACCCCTAAACTACTACTGGTGTATATATACGTCTAGCTTAATCGGTGTGGTAAATACCCCGGACGTATATATACGTCTATCAGCAAAACTATTCCAAAGACACTAGTATGCAATAAAATAACTTTGACAGTGTTTGCGAAGAATTTACTTTCTTCAGAGAAAAATTCCCCTATTTACGCCCTCCCCTCCCCTGCAATACGCGCATACGCGCGCCTATGTGAAAAACGGTGATACTGAGAAGAGAATCGTGTAATTTTTAATCGGCAAATAAGCGGTTAAAATTTTGAAAACATTCTCCTCAGAAGCGCATTTTCAGCGAAGTAGTCTAAGTGTATTTAATAAAGTTAACTCTTTTAGTTTTTTTAGGTTATTTTAGGAAAGAAACATTATTACTAATAAATTAAAAAAAAAAAGAATTTGTCTCGCACCATTAACAAATAAATAAAAACCATGCGCTGAATAAAATCCATCGTTTCTTATGTTGGAAATTGGAGTCTTAGTTCAAACAAAATAAATGCAACATTTACTTCATTCACTAAGTTCGAATATGTGCTTTAGGTATGCTTAGATAAGGGTCACTCAGTGGTTTCTATATTTGGGAAATATTATATAAACTGGGAAGAATTAAAAAAAAAACTTTAGAAATACCTCTCGCTCCTCATGCTCGGATGTTTTAGAATGCTTTTCATTCAATGCAGAATAGGACTAAATTTAGATACTTTTATCCGGATATAAAAATGCTTCAAGAGAGTAATGCGATACTTGAAAAATCACTACCTTTTAAAAAGAGCAACATATGTATTTTATAACATACAGCAAAAATATTTTTATGTTCACCGATTATTTCATCGGTAAAAATGCGTTTTATATGTGAAATTTTCTATATTTAGATGCTTAAAAGACTTTGAATTTTATTTTTTGAGCTGAAAAAAGGCGTATTCATTGAGAATTTCTAAATTTTAAAGATGCAGCATCAGGAATGAATATGTGTGTTAATACTACATGACCATATATATTGATATTATGATATAATTCTCCTAGAAAAAATAACCCTGTTATTATAAACATGATTTTATTTAAAACATTAGGTTTTTTTTTTTTTTTTTACATATTAGTTTGCCCTGGGTATTGATATTTATGTCTATATTAATATTTTATTAACTGTTCTAATAAATAATTACTTTTTATCTAATTTTTACATTAAAAATTATTTTTGTTTAACAAAGAAATACCTTATTAAATCATAAAAAAATATTTTTTATGCCTTAATATCGGATAACTAGGTGTCCATATCATTTTGAAGTACGATGTATATTGCCGTGTTCCTTTTTTATCCGAGTCTTCTAATAGTCAAGTAAAAATGGCGTTGTCAAGAACAGCATGTACTAAGCAAATGTACGAGCAGCTCTGTTATTGGCAGAGAAGAGATGAATATTACATTAGATTTTTTTTTACCTTACGCTGTGGCATTTTTTAAATCCAAAACACTGGTATCCTTTCTAGTTCACAGTCTTCTTGCTCTTCGCTTGCTCGTGTTTTTTTTTTTCGTCTTTTATGGAGAGGAAAATGTTTTATCTTCCAACATTAAAAAGAATCCAATATTTATCGCACTGTCGAATTTTCTTTATTTCTTACACTCGTGTTAAGTTTTGTGTAGTGTTTAATAAAGACTAAAAATTTTTTGCGGTTACAATGATTTGAAAGAGAAAAAAAAGTTGAAATCAGTATACCTGGACTGTCAGCTGAATAAAAATAAGAATGCATTAAAAACCGATTTATAGAGTAAATTAAATTTAAATAAAATATATGTTTTATAAAACAGGAAACTTAATTATTAAACATTATAAGTAACTGAAATTTGTGAAGTTATGTCTATAATACATGTAGTTGGAAAAAATGGGGGGGGGGATGCTTACAATTTCGCTAATTGAACTTCGTAAAACTTTCCTCACAATATATTATAAAGAATTTTCTTGTAAAAATTTATTTCATTCAACGGTTTTCTTAATCCATTAATGGAGTTTCATTTTTTTACAGTACTCTTCGGATGAATTAAAAATATTAGGTTTAATAAAAATGGAATCTTTTTATATGAGCCTTACACACACTTACAAAAATTTTGTAACAGCAAATTTTATGTTTTATATATTTATACATTTTTATTACGTTTCATAAGCGACAATTGTTTTTTTCCTTCTTTGTATAATATAATTTAATAAAATGCATTAACCAAATACTATCTTAAAAAAAATTCCTAAAAAAAATACTTTATTACAAGTATTTAAACAAAATATATATTTGAAAAAATTTTTAAGCAACTAGAAACATTTTTCCATACTTTCTAGAAAAAAATAATAAAAATAAATATGCAAAAGCTACTCACTTTTTAGTAAGTATGAATTTAATTCTCGAACTCAATAATTCCCTGTATTAAAAATAAACTCATAAATAATCGCATGACCAGGCTTTTAACCTTAATCCAAATACATTTCAAATATAACAAGAAGATTATTGAAATCTTTTGACGGCGATATCAAATGTTGTTAGACTTCAGAGAACCAAGTTGAAATTATTGCTTAATATTAATCAATGAATATAACATCTTTATATGAAGCAAAATTATAGTGTTTGATAGTAGAGATATGCTAAAGATTACACATTTCCCGTCTTCAACTTAATAAGTAATATCATTCGTTCACTACTTGTTCTATTTGTAATGTATTTTATTAATAGAATGCTATATATTAATATATATATATATATACACTGGTGTCCAAAAGTTAAGCATAAATCGTAAAATGCGAAGAACATGGAGTAAATATTCGTAAAATTATTTCACATTTCTTGCGGATATTAATTGGGTGAAGAAGAAACATTGGGTTCATGCAAAACTTTTCAGTCAACTACGTCCTTCGCGAAACACCGGCGCATGTCGGAACGCGGACAAACCGATTCACGCAGCATAGGCAGTTCAGACAAGTTTCGTGCAACTGCTGTGCGAAGGAACGTTGTTAACCATCAAACAAGGTGAATGATGGCACAAAGGCGCCAATTAGACATGTTTACGAAAAGAAGAATCGTTGGAATGCTGGAATCCTCACGACCACAAACCGAAGTGTCTCGAATTCTGAATGTGGATCAGTCTGTGTTCTCAAGACTGTGGCAGAGGTTTCGAAGAACGCGAGATGTTACCCGACAACCAGTATCAGGTTGACCAAGAGTCACAACCCCTCGCCAAGACCGATATCTGGTAATAAGTGCGCGACGTCAAAGGGGCAGTACTGATAGAGCACTGGGTTCGGCGCTCACAGTCGCCACATGATTACGAATTTTGAGACAAACTGTTTACAAGAGACTCAATCATGCTGGCATGTATGCCAGAAGACCAGCAGTTTGCATTCCCCTCACGTCTGCGCATAAACGTGCTCGTTTGAACTGGAGTTTGAAATATCAACATTGGAGTGTGGGAGAGAGGGTCAATGTGATGTTCAGTGACGAGTCCCGGCTTAGTCTGAGTAGTGATTCTCGGCGGGTAACGATATGGAAAGAACGTTGAACACGTTTTGAACCAAGAAACATAACGGAAAAGACATCATTTTCCATCAAGGGGAGTAATAGTATGGGTAGGCATCATGATGGACGGCAGCACAGACCTCCATTTCTTTGACACGGGGTCTGTGACTGCTCAAAGATACAGAGACGAAATTCTTGAGCCTTATGTTCGCTTGTTTTGAGGTGCTGTCGGTCCTGACTTCATATTCATGGATGATAATGCGCCATGTCACCGAGCGGTGCTGATTGATAACTTCCTTGAAACGGAAAACATCCAGCGCATGTCGTGGCCTGCGAACTCCCCTGATTTAAACCCTATCGAGCATGTATGGGATATGCTCGGGAGCAAATTATAGCCATTCGCACCCACCAAGCTCCGTTGCAGAACTGAAGAGAGCTCTCCAAGAAGCTTGGAACCGTTTGAGCCCACAACTCATTCATCATCTCATAGCAAGTATGGTAAATCGCTGTGAAGCGTGCTTGGCTGTCAGAGGTGACCACAAGCCTTATTGAACTGCAGCATCAGTATTTTATTTAATGTTTTCTTTCCTTTTTTTTCTTTAAAGTGTGAATCCTTGCTATGCTCAGTTTTCTTTCAAACTGCTACTTTGGATAATAAAATTATCATTCTTTTGATTTGCTTCCTTATTTTATAACCATTTTACACTCTCACATCACGTTTCCCGCCATTCTGATTTACAGTTCCTTCTTTATTCACATAATTATCAATTATGCTTAACTTTTGGACATCAGTATATATATATATATATATATATATATATATATATATATATATATATTCAATATATATAAACAGTTTCATACTTTTCGTGAAATTATGTCCATCATAACGATAAAGTCATTACATGAGTGGCCTTATATAAATATTTCCAGTTGCTTGTTTATCAATATTACGAGGTTGTTCCTGTATCAAACTTATTTTCCTTGCAGTAAACATATGTGAGTATTTAATAACTGTTGTATTTTAGTAATCGAGAATTGCAATAAAACCGCTCTCTGAAGTTTTTATCTTGCGGAAGTGAATAATATGTTCTACTCCGTTTCTATGAGAGCAAAATTAATAGTTAGGGCATTTTATCTCTGTATTATTTTTATTGGATGTTGTTTAATACAACATTTTTTATGACTTTGTTTTAATACATGAACTTTTCTTATTTTGATACTATATTTTCTACTTCGAGTAGAACTCTTTTTTTTTTAATAGAAGCGAAAATGCTGGAAAATATTGCCGAAGTAATATGTGATATTTCATGTCTCAGGGTGGATTATTTCACTTTCTTTTGTAGTCTCTCACGTTTTCGCAATACATTTGTAGTAATCGCTCTCCTCGAAAATTCCATCCTTCAAAAAATAGCTAACCCCGTTTTTACTTCATGATTTAGTGTCTCAATAAATGAAATATAAGAGCATTTACTGGGTTTAGTTTTGTTATCGTATGATATATGATTCTTAATCTGAGGTCTACATTAAGAGAAAGACACGCAATAAATTAAATAATAACAACAAACATCTAAAAGGAAAATGAAGAATTTAATTTTTATTAAACCAAAACAAGTCAGAGAGAGAATCTCATGATCTTATTCTTATATTTGCTTCCCAATTACAATCTATGATAATAAAACTGAATGACCCTTTAATCTGTTGAAAATTCTACTGTACTAATTAGAACCTATTTTCAAGAATCAACAGCATTTAAAAGAAAGGGATATACTGAAGAGATTTGAAGTTTAAACATTGAAAAAATAATAATTTATATTAACTTCCTTATTAGCTGTAAAATTATTTGTTTGTTAGTTAATATGCTAATAATATATAAGCGTTTCAAAGCATTCTCAGTCATTCTCATTTGATCTCAGAGTGATTTGCGTAAATATATAATTATCTAATCAAAGACAAGCATAACCAAACTGATACAAAAAAGCATGTATCGACACAAGTTCATTGCAAAAAAATGCAAAGAATTGGCAGTGATGCTTCTATTTTTGCATTAGTGCTGCAATTTTTCTCCTTGTTAAAACATCTTTAATTTAATAAACTATTCATACCAATAAAATATAATCACTGTGAAATAATTTTAATTAAATACTAAAAACTCTTTCAAAAAAATAAAATATGTAGGTTTTACTTGATGAATAAATTCGTTTCATTTGATGGTAACTAATAAGCAAATTTACGTATTTGTTCATGTTAATCTAAAATATTATCCTATATATTAATCATTAATTTTGTTTTTCACCTTAGTTTCTGCGTTCGATTACTAAATTTAGGGAGCAAGAGCTGTGGATAATGTAAAAAAATCCGCTTAACTCTTTTAGTTTCTGGTTTAATAGCCATGGTATTTTTCAAAAATTGATTTAAAAATAAGAATAATTAGAAAAATAATAATTTTTAAAAGTATTATTTACATAATCAAATCAGGTATCGCCAAGTCTGCTTCTTTGATCAAATGGATTTGGCTGAAATGTAGGTAATAATAGATATGACATAATCGTATAGTGATACTTCCTTCAACTCTGGGCGAAAATTACTATTCATTTCAAAATTCCATGCCAATTATAATAAATGGTAAAAAAAATTTAAAAAATAAAAGAACAAAAACATGCAATAAAGTAGTTTTAGTTGATTGATTGTTTATTAATGCTGCATGTAACAGCTATACGAGGGCTATTGGAGACCGATCTCTTAATTATATAAAAGACGGACAATGAACGATGCCCTCACCTGAGCTGGCCCTTCATTCTCCACACCAACATAAGTAATTTGAGCCTTTATATATTTAAATTGCATCAGCCCTACTATGTGACGGGTCTTTAATGGTATCAGAATACATATTAAAAGCAATGCGGACTCGCGATCGCGATTATGGCTATTCGGAGAACGCGGACACAACGCAGTTTCCTTAACAGATAGTTCGACATTTGACATGCGTACTTTGTGTCATTATGTTAAACATTTTCCTCTCAAGTTCAGTTTACATATATATGCGTCCTAATATTTCGAATTTTTCAACACATTTCTATACATAAATTTATTTCTAAGCGTTGCAATAACACCTTTAACATGTTATTTTTCATATATATATAAACACAAAAAAAATTCAGCCATATGAAAAATATGTACTGAAATTTTTACAGATATATTACGCAAATTTAATTTTAGAATTATATATATCTGTTTCATTTCTCAGAAACAAATTAAAACATAATGTGAAGTACACTAATATATTGAATTACTTGGAAGTAATGGTAAACTTTTTCGAGACAAAAAAAAAAAAAAAGATGAGACAAAATGCAGAAAGCCGTTAAACATGGAGAACATGTTCTGTATTATACGAGATCTTGTTAATTGAGCCTATGCGTTGAGAATGGATTCTGACTGTGGTGGGATGGCTTTGCACAAAATTACTAATGTGAATTCAGATGCCACTGTGTAGGTTTATGCATGTTCTATAAGCTTCAGCACTGATCACGCTTATTACAAAGGGGTAGCTATTAATTTCAAATATGATTGTGCAGTGTATCGTTAATTGGTTCAGTTGTCTTAAAATCAGACATTTGAATAAAGTTTTATTTAATGCGGAATAAGGGTTTGCATTAAAATTTGTGTAAAGTATTTGTGCTAACTATGCTTTAATTTAGGTTTTTTTTTTCAAACTTAATATAATTTTGAAAGTTAATTCATTTCCAATGACATTAATGGTTAGAAATGAAATTATTTATTTTTAAGTAGCAAATTTAGTGTAAGGAATATATGTATACTTGACAATCATTGAATAATGTATTTATGTGTCATGACAATGAATTATTGCAAAAAAGACTATCATTCGTTGTAATTTTAAATTTTGGTCTCTTTTAAAATTAAATGAAATAAAATATGTTTTGGTTGTTTTATCCAAAACGATATTAAATGTTTTAAAATTGGTAATCGTTTTTACACTATTATGGCATTTTGCATTTTTTACATTATTTGTATCGTTTTTATTGCATTATATAAATCCAATGCTTAGTTCTAAGTGTGAACATACATGAATGCTTGTACGTAAGTGCGACATTTTTTAAATACTTGATTATATCGTAAATATCAAAATATTGTACACTATGCATTGCATTTTTCTACGAAATTGAGATTCGTACAAATTATTTTTGACACTTATCGAAGTAAATAGTACCATAATTTTAGAATAATTTTTATGCACTGAAAAAAACTGATCCAATTATTAAAACAAATTTTTCAATTTATATAAAAATGTAAATTTTTCCAAGCACAAACTTTTATGATTTATATTACACTGCAACAAACTGCTAGCGTTGGTATGAGGGTTCAAAGAATAAAGAATAAGTTTTTTAAAAATCAGTTGAACTTTCAATTCTTAGCCTTTTAATTATTAACAACTTCTGTTGTAACTAAAGGAAAGAAAATCCTCTATTTAGCCCATTCTAAATATTTTTTACGAAAGGTACTTATCATATGCTGCAGATACGCTGCTTGATTCCTCGAACTTAAAGCACGTTCCTATAATCCCTTTTTCTGGATACATTGAAAATCCGAGTACAAACTTTAATGTAATCTAACATCAACACATCTAATTACTATCTTCCTCCGCGAACCAATTCACTTAAATTTAAATAGTAGTTCTCTTTTGCATAAGTCACGGCTGCTTAACAGAAAAGGTTCTGAAATCCAATTATTTGTTGAAGGTATTTCCCCTTGAGAATTAGTAGAGGAGTGTGAAGAGAATCCGTTACAACACTAAATATATTTAGTTAAATGAGAAAATAGTATGGATGAATTATAATGCTAGCTCATAATTTTTGAAAAACTTCCACCAATTGAAGTTATATATACAGGATGGTCCCGAATTCATGGTAGAAACTTTAAGAGTAGGTAAAAGGAACATTGTAACAATCATTTTTAGTATGGGAATGTATGGGGGCAAGTGACGCGGTGAGGCACATACACAAAATATAAGAGACGAAAGGAAAGACAAAGTGTTTATTTAAAGCGTCGTTGGCAAGTGTAATGTTTACAAAAACTGTTCAGAACATGATCTACGAAGTCCAGCTGCAGCCAACATTGCTGTACCACCCACTAGCAGTAGGAGAAGATAGTCTGTCGGATTCAAAGCTTGTACTTGCTGAAAATGGAAAAGGTGTAAACGATTTTCGTTAAACACTCTACAAACGGTCTGATTGCGTGATGAGCAACAACTCTTGTACTTCATTCTGGTCTATCAGCCACACCGTTCAAGATGAATTCTTCCAGGCTTCCACTGCGTACAGCTCTTTGTCGACCAACATCATGTCTGGTGACATATAACGAAGGTGTTTCACGAAGTTGATGATGTAACAACTGAAAAGTTCTGTAATCCGGTATTCGTCGATCAGGAAACTGTGCGGGAAACATTCGTAGAGCAGCTCTGGAATTACCATTTGCACAGCTGTACATGTAATGCATGTCTGCATTTTCGGCATACGTAGTCTCCCATCGTAAACGTCAGTACAACGACGAATGGTGCTTTTCCCTACTAAAATGCAACATATTGAGCGACGGATAGACATCTACTGCCCCTACCGGCAACGCAACTAACTGATAAGTCTATTCCTCTTTTCTTTTATTTCCCCAGTTTTCACCTGATCGCGTCACTTGCACCCATACATTCCTATACAATAAATGATTGTTACAATGCCCCCAATCTACCCTTAAAGTTTATACCATGAATTGGGGACCACTCTGTTTATCTAAAGTTGCAGCATAAACATGAGATAACAAAACAACACTTAACTCGCCTTTTGGAGAAATCGATGTACGTTAATCTGTTGAGGCTTGGAGTCTTCAATCTGGATGTTTGGAGATTGGGTTGCCAAGTCAGATGTCATCTTCGTCACTTGACAGATTCAGAATTAAGAGGAATGTAACTGATAACTCTTGTATTGTAAGTTGTAAGACGTAAACAAATAATCAAGCGGAATTTTTAATATTTTTAATGTGAAGGAAAATTTTGATCATACAGAGCTGACATTACGAACACAAATCATTTAAAGATTTTCAAAATAGTAGTTTTCACTTTCTTCTTTTTTTATTATTTGCCAACGTAATTTTAATCATGCTTCTTTATAATGACTTTTTGCAGTTCTAATATATTTTTACTATGCAATTTATTTTTTAGAAAAAAAAAAGTATTTTTAATTGTATTCATGCCCTCAATTTCATTCAATTCCTACTGGTAGTTCATTCCACACATCTCTCTCTCTATTCATATATATATCTTGTTCAAGTTTTCTTTCGTTAATAAAATACTTTCTATTCATTCATTCATGTTCAAATACATTTTTTTGAACTTGTAGTGGATGACACTTGATGTTAATACAGTTTTTTAAATATTAACTCATTAATTTTGTTTTATTTTTTAATTTTAAATTTATACTTTGCTATTCCTGTCAAAGTTACAATGGCTGCAACAGATGGTGCCAGTATATTTTCCTAACGAAGTAGGAATTTACCTTAAAAAAAGTTTTTATATTGCTTGTTTTTTCCTGAACGTGAGCTGAAAGTTACATGACTCTTAACTCGAAACTTCAGTAATTCATTATTTTTTTTACAAACTCTGAATTACTTTTGAAAAAAGAAACTTACAGATTAAATTTCAATAGATAGTTGTATATCAAAATAAATAGGTTGGTATGAATATTGTAAAATTTTGCCGCCAACATTTAGTTATTTTTTCTTCGTGAAAAATGAGTTCCTTCCCCTATTGAGATGCATCATGTTGAACGGTGGCCAGACATATACTGCCCTCTACCAGCAACGTAACAAACCGATCTTTCTCTTTTTTTTTATTTCCCCTGTTTGCGCTTCACTGCGTCATACATTCCCATACACTAAATTATTGTTTCAATGCCCTGTATCTACCCTTAAAGTTTGTACGATGAATTCTGGACCACCCTGTATATATATATATATATAATCACTGCATTGAATTGTTTGAATTTATAAAAATAACGAAAAACTCTTAACAGTTTAAATGAAAATTTGCATGCTTCCTACGTGTTTTGTGAATTAAACTTCTCTAACTTGTCGTGGCTGAATGCCACCCCTTACACTACTGTATCCCTGTCTATCTGCAAATACTACTGGATGTGTAGGCGGACTTAAATGATCAAAAGACATAATTGCAAATCAAATAGATTTATTGATTCTAATTAACACAAATGGTTAGAAACACACAATTCAAATTTTAGAGAAACAAATTAGAATGGAGTACGAAAAGGGTAATTACTACTAGCGGAATAACAGAACAGCAACTGAATCTAGGAAAGCTTAAACACGCACAATTACAGCTAAGCCACGTACGAATATTCGCAATATCTTAAATTAAATCACTGGCCTTTTTTTTCATCGGCTGTTCCTTTGCGATGATTTCTGCCTTTTTACTGGTTGGGGAAATGGGTGAAGAATCCACACTCTGTAACAAGGATTTTTACAATCTTCAATCAGCTTCTCCTCGCGTAGCTCCACACGTAACCGCTATCTACGAATGTCAACAACTTCGTGCTGACGTCTCGATCTTTAATTCACTTAACTTCACTCTTCGATCTCTTCACTTTACTTAACTTCACTCTTATATCTCTTCACTTTACTTAACTTCACTCTTCTAACTCTTCACTTTATTTAACTTCACTCTTCTATCTCTTCACTTTACTTAACTCCTTTACCTCGCGAAACCCGAACTTATATAATGCATCTTATTTGCATAAATCACGTTTGGCTCTCGGTGAAGATTGGTTGAAATAAATAAATTATTTTACAGAAAATAGAGGAGATTAGTCGAAGACCGTATAGATCCGTCGCAATCTATGTTCAATTGAATAAAAATAGCCGGAAGCTCGTATAATGTAACGTAAGAGTTAATTACAGCCAATTATTGCATTTTTTTTGACGTAATAACCTACAAGTAATTAGAGATGAAAAAACTTTTCCCAAATTGCTGACATGAACTAATATTAATCTCATGTGTATATTCCCAAAACGATACCTAAAGTAATAACACTAGTGACCCGTACTTCTGCATTAAATCCCTCATGAGTACTTGGGCTTATTTATCATACATCTTTCTTTAGCAGTGCTCTCAATAGTAATCCGCTAGGAAGCCTGCATAATGCTTTATTTTGTTCTCCTAGAGCGACTGTTCGGCTGCGGATCAGTTGGTGCTAACAAACTGCACTCCCGTTCATGCCAATAAAAAAAAAGGTCTGAGCAATCATAAAAGCAGGAATAGGGCTTCGATCATTGGGGATAAATGCTTCCCAAATATAAGATTCGTTCTGTTCCTTCTCTCCTGATTTTGCAATCGCTTTTCTTCTCCTCAGCAAAGGAGAGGGTCTGCCTCTCTACCCTCAAAATAGGAGGAGTTTTGCTTTTTTGCCTACTCAATTCCAGAATATAAGCAAGAAAAATCCCGTTTTTGAAATAGGAAGCTTTAGGTTTATTCATCTACATGCATATGGGGTTTAAAAAAGTATTTCGCGTTCAAGGGTTTCAATGCAGTTTCTATACAGGAGAAGGAATTTTTATTTTAGCATATACGGCGTGGTTGGAGGACAATATATGCAAAGTATTGTGCTCTCTCGACACTTCTTTTCTGTTTATCTGCCCCTTCCCTCTTCTTTTTCTTTTCTTTTCTTTCGGATAAAGCCTATCTTGATGGAAGAGTGCTTAGTCTCTCATGAAAGAAGGATGTGTGCTTTTCTATAGTACATTTTCTACCTTCTCTCTGTGAATGTTTATTTCGATGCAAACATTAGACCTGTTTCGAACTACCTTATTTATGTTTATCTGATGGCTTATATCGGCAAAGTAAAATTGAAATATAAAACTAAAATGAAAAATTATACATTTAAATGTAGAGGAAGAAAATACTTTAAAGTCTAACATTTTGTTTTTGTATGGTACGATTTATAAACAAAATGTTTGATTTAAAAGTTTTTACAGTTCTTTTGCTCAAAATACTACAAAAAGTTAACCGTTTGATTTTTGAGATAAATTTTGAGTAATTTATGAAGGAGTTTTAAAATGCTATTCCTCCTACAATAATTTGCGTACACACAAGAAATTTCATTTACAAGTTCGACAAACTAAGCATAACAAAAGTTGGTATGGCATTTCTGCTAACATGGTTAATATTTGTAAAGTACGGTTTTTTATGAATGCTTATTGAAAATTCTTTAAAATATGCATAAATTCTAAGTTCAGTTATTAAAAAAAATAAGTATTGCTTTGATTTAAAAATGCATACCCACTTTTGTTACATGTACTAATAGCAATACATAGAAAAAAATATCAAAGCATTTGACACAACAGAAAAAAAGCTTTAGAATTTTAAATGAAGATAAATAAGATATTTTTTCTTCCTGAGACATCAGTTATACGCGTTTTCATTTGTCATTTGGATATGAATAAGAGCGGACATAAAAATTATCATAAGACTGGGTTTTTTTAACTTAGAACTTCCAAATTTTGTGATATCTTAGAAAGTTATATTATATAAAGAATAATTTAGTCTAAGCAAAATTTAATTTAACTTTTGACCGGTTTTTGTTAATTGAATCGTACTGTGTCCCTTTAACAGTGACCGCATGTGCCTGATTATTGTTGCACTAAATATTTTTTTTTCCATTTAGATTGCAAACAGATTTTCATAAATATATTATTATTTTGTTTTTGGAATTTTTTTTATTTATGTTAGTGCATAAAAGAATTGCTTTAAAACACCCTCAGGGGGTTCTGTTAATAAGTAACAGGAAATGTTATTTTAAATTAGCAGTATAATGTTTAATACACACGAAAAAAAATTTATATGGTAGTTTTTTAAAAGAATTAAAAAGTAGTTGATGAAAATGATTTTTAAAAATTTCAAAATAACCTTAATTTATTTTATTTTTTATTTTATTTTTGAAATATTTAACAAATCACCTTTAAATGAAAGCAATTTCTACACTTTTAAAGGATAATTACTTTCAAACATGAAACACAAATCTTGGAATTTAATATGCCTCTCTAATTCAATGTAAGGTATATATTATATTTAATTGTTACAAAAATGATGCAGTCTTAAATATGTAGCCATGTTTCATTGAAGCAACACAGAATAAAACAGGAAAACAATTTAATTTTAAAATTATAAACGCGTATTAGTTTGCTTTTCTTCATTGTACACATTTTTTAAGTAAAATATATTTTCTTATATATTGCAATATTCTTAAATACAATATTCAATATATTTTGGTTTCTGCATTATGATTTAAGATTTCATTAAAATTTTGCGCTTAAATTTTTGAAAATAAAGCTGAACTTTAACATTTTGCATTTATTTTTTTAAAAAGAAATGCTCTTAAAATTTTGATTTACCTGACTCACTAAACAGTAATAGATAAATAATTTTATTAATTTTTTTAAATGATTGGTTCTAAGATCTTTTTAATCTCTGTTTATATTTTAAAAAAAAACTTTTTGTAATGCTGTAATAAATCTATTACGTACTATCGCTAAAATTCTAATGTTCAAGATAGCTCACTAAATTGGCAACCCCGATTTCGCTTGTGTCGCATGCGTTGACTTGGCAACCATGTGAGTCGTTTTATATAATGTCGCCAATATGATGCCAAAAATTAATTTGGCGAAAAAAATGAACTAATAAATAGAACTACATAATAAATATACATTTCAGTTTTACAATTTGACCTATAAGTATGAACAGTTATATAATTTCTACAAGGGGGTTAGCCCACCGCTAGATATACTGGGGGTAGCCCCTAGTATATATAAAATTATTTAAAATTTATAGATAATCATCTTTATTTCAATGGAAAGATGAAAAACGTGAGTCAGAAAGTAATGTAAATTTACATTTGAACAAAGAAAACCATGTCCTCAAAATAGCATTTAAAAGAAAAAAATATAACATTATTAATTTTTGTTTTATTTCTCATGTTATTATATGTAATTAAAAAATCCACGTCATATTTTATACGTATTTACTCATGAAATTCTGTTAATTAATGTTTTATTTTTCTAAAATATGTCAAAGCTTTTAAATATTTCGATGGAGCTTTAATCCTCTTTTATTCTTAATCGAATTTTCTAATAAACTTTTATTTCTTTAAGGAAATTTTTATTAACTTTTTTTTTTTTACTTTTCATTTTTTTTTTTTTTCGTTTTGAGTAAATAATTTTTCATGTAAAATCTTAATTCCAGTATTAAAAGTGACACAAAAATCAATAAAACTTTATGGGAAAATATTTACGAATTTTTTTTTAAAATTCCGTTAGACTTAAAAACAAAAATTGGAGAATAATAGTAGTTTAAGTGAATTTAATCTAAAATATAGTATCTACCACATGTACAACAACAGAGAACTCTGTATTCGTTTAAGAAATACTCTTAAAAGAGAAAGAAATTCACATAAACCTTTCCTTGAAGAAATGTTTTTTCTACATCTCTACAACTTTATTTTCAGTATAAAATAATTCTTGAATATGCAGTTCAATTTTTAGTGAACTAATATTATACATTTTTTAAGATAGTTTTATCTTTGCACTTTGGAATATGCAAAAAATCAAATCTGATAATTTTCAGGCTTTTGAATTACAAATTCAAAATCTACTGAGCGTTTTTAATATTTTGGAGTGCCCTAGAATAAACATGAAAAAGATTACATTGAAAAAAACATCACTGCTTTTTGCTATAATACGCATCAAAGATCAATGTTACAGAATTCAGACGAGGCAATAAAAGTTTCTTTATGACAAAACATATATATATATATATAATATATATATATATATACATATATATATACATTTACAATCATGATATACGATCATGCTAAGTCCTTTGAGATAATACGTGACGTTTCTTCACTGCTTCCCAAAGCTAATGTTAAAAATTTATTGATTTATTTGATTGGACTCGAAAAGGGGATGAGTTAGAAAATTTGATTTGTTGAGACGCTACTTGATTTTATTGCTACTCGATAAATGACGATAAAGGTAGTATTCGAGAGATGAAATAAAGTAGCATTTCCGTTTTCAATCCATTTGTCAAATTACATACAAAGAGTAATCAAAGTGATGAAAACTCGAAAGAGTTCGAATTAAGACATCAGTAAGAATGTCATAGATTTGTTCATGTGTATATATCGATCACTTGGCGAATACTTCTCTCGCTCATTTGAGATTAGGGGGTTAGTTTTGAATATAGAATATTGAAATATATGGTTATAGTTATATAGAAAAACTAAATAAATCTTCAAATATTCGTGATACTATATAATTAATTCAGCTCTGCATAACGAGGTATACGTAAGGTAAATAAAATAATTATGCAGTGGTTATATACCGTAGTGTGAGCAGTTTCATTTTCGTAAACTCTGTAGATGTTTAATATTAATTGATTAATGTAATCTACACATATTATAAATAAATAACGTATATTCTGAGGTAAGAAATAGTATGTGAGTGGATGTTAAAAACAACAAATGAAACTAAAACTCTCATAGTTAAAATTGATTTAAAAAGTGCGTGTGTGCGTGTGTGTATGTGTGTGTGTGAGAGAGAGAGAGAGAGAGTACGTGAAGATAATTATTTATTTATGGATCGCATTAAAAGTGATGGTGAAAAAAATAAAAAAATATAATTCATTGATGCACATGAAGGAATAACGAAAGACGTGTATGAAGATCTGTTCATTTTATCCAATGATGAAACATTAAAAAACAGTATTTAAATACATGTAGAAATCTAATTTTTTTTATCCTCTTCCTTTTTTTTATTTTAAATGCCACCATTTTTACATACGGTTGTAATATTCTATAGTAATATTCTATGCTTGTAATATTCTATAAATGTTCATAGATAAATAAATGCCTTTAAGTTCCGTAGTTGGAATTAATTGTTAGAGCTATTTGATAAAATGAAAAAAACAGTATTAATCGAAAAGCAAATTTTAAATGAATGAACATTTTAAGATTTACTCTGTAAAGAATCAAATTATTTATGTTTAAAGTGGGATATATCAGCATTGATGTTACTGTAGTCACTAGTCATAGATTATTTTCAATATGAATAACTAAATAACGCAATACCCAAAACTTCTGGTAGTCAAGTAAGGCTATTCAAGCTCAAAACAATTTTTCTAATATGTTGAAAGCGTAGAATATAATACATTTATTATAAAAATGACGATGAAAAATAAAATTTAGAATTAGATACTTAAATACATGCATATTCATTCCATTATTCACACTTAACTATAAACAATTAATATTGAAATTTTTAGTTAAGTCTTATAAATTCACTAAAATGAAAATAAAAGATATTCTTTTCATTCAAGTAAATCTTAAGGATTATCTTTGGAATATAGATATTTATTAAAAGCAGGTATAGAGAAACGGTTTTGCAGCAAATTTTGGACTGAATATCTTTGAACAGCAATGTATGAAACGCCGTGCTATTATGGCTTAGAAAAACCTTTCATTAGCGGTTTTAAATTTATAGTCTTGCAGCAAGCGTTGTGAAAGCTAGACAAAGTACATTTTAATTACGTTGAAATTAAAATAGGCAACGGTACTTAAGCTAATGAGTTTAGAAATAAAGTTCCAAAAAAGTTACACACAAAGGCAAAATGGGAGACATGCTATTCGCGGTAGCATAATTAATATCAGCTTTAATGAATCGATCGTAACATTTTCGAGTGAATGTATCTTCAAAACAAAGACGCATCGTTTTTAGAAGATTTGTCTTAAAGATTAATTAGGGCTGATGAGAATAGTTAAGGAAAGAAGATCTGGTTGTTGAATATAGTCACTGAAGATAACCTAAATGATGTTTAAGTGATTCATTTCCGAACTCGCATTCATCAAATGAATGTCATTCTTTTTTGCATTAAAAGGAAATTTTTCTTAAAAATCCTGCTTCTTACAATACTTTTAAGAAACTAATCCGTAGCTTCAATTTCTAATCCATGAGCCTTTTTCTCTGTAAGAAGAAAACGCAGAAAAATTATGGTACGAATTCTTTTCTCTGGTTTATTTTAATTAAAGAAGAAACTAAATTGCGGAGTAAATAACAATGAGCTGCTCTTTTACGGTTTCTTTTGTGAATCATAAATTGCTTTAGAACATTTTATTATTTATGGAATTAGGAAAGACATTTACTGTAATTATCTGTGTCTGCATAATTTACATTCTCTTACTGTCACTTATATTATTAATAATAAGCAGATTTTTCTGTACTGCAGTATAATCTTTATTTAAATTTTAATTTTTGATGCCAACTTAAATCAACTTAAAAGAACGGTTACTAGGATTGTGTGTTTCTTCTTTTTAATAATTATTAATGTTTTAATTATTTATTTAAAATATAAATAAACAATTGGTGTTTATGGTTTTTTATGGTTTAATTATTTTTCTAAATTGTGTGAGATTTTTATCATTTACTGCACATATTAAGCTTTTGAATAACATTAGTTAAAGAATTTACCAGTTAATTAAGAACTTAATATTCCCATGAAAAATGAAACTTATTTAATTACTTTAAATATTTCTATGTGTTTGATAATTGGGAAATTGTCCATAGATATCATCAAGAAAAACATGAGAAAATAATAGGCTATCATCAGCAATGCAATGCGATTAAATAGCGATTGTAGGATTTGAATTATCATTCAATGAATTTATATCCCAGAACTAACAACATATTCTTATTGGATAAAAGTAGAGGGGGAAAAGTAAATATTTTTAAACAATATATCTTCTTCTTTCCTTTATCTCAGTCTTATATATTTATGATATAATCTATTAATTAACTTCAGCTCCTATAGGATTTTTACACATGTATTACTTTATTCATTTAGAATTATAAATGAGACATAATTTATTCGAATCAGTATTCCAGTAATATCAGAAACTAATTATGACATCATATGTGATTTTATTAACCTTATGTTCGTAATTACATAATATAATTGATATAAGATATAAATTTGAGAGATTTCTCCTTAGAAATTATAAATCTTATATCAATTATACTTTTCATCTACAAAATCAAGAGGATCAAAAATTAGAGTGAAAACTTGTGCTACATGAAGATAATTTATAAGTACTCTGATTAAACAAAATATAAGACTACAAAATATAAACATGATTCCATTAGTTTTACAGGAGTAAGAACATTTATGTATGAGAAAAAGACTCGCTTTTCATGAGATCTTTAATATTATTAGGCCTACAGACTCGAAATTCAGCAAGAATGAATCTTTTGTTGAGTATAAATCCACTAAGAATGGATATTGCAAAAATCGTCTCTCATGGTTTATTGTGGGGACGTTACAGACAAAAATTCCCGTTCAACATATTTAAACCTAATAGACCTACATACTTGAATTCGACAGGAATGTTTATTTTATTGAGTTGAAATTTTCTAAGAATGAAATTAAAATTAAATTAATGAAATTATATTTCAGAGCGACGTAAAGGATAACATTTAGGTATTTGTTTTTGCTACCATTTATATGTAATGAAAAACAAATAAACCTGGGAAATATCTGGTTATTCAGCTTTATTTATTTTTTGTAAAATACTTTTTACCTTACAGTACAATTTGCAATTTACTTAAAATTATCCAAAAATATTAATAATATATAATATAATTATTTTTATGAAAATACGGTTAGAATATATAGAGGGAGCCAGAGACCCACTACGTGTGTGTGTGTGTGTCCTCCAATGTCTGAAAAATATACCATTCACACCTCCACGTCTTTGAAAAAGACACTGTGACTGCTGTGAGATACAGGGATGAGGTCTTGGAGCCCTATGTTTACCTTTTCAAGGGTGCTGTTAGTCCTTTTTTTTTTTAATGGCTGACACTGCGAGGCACATAGAGTTCATCTGGTCAACAAACTTCTGGAAAGTGAGGATATTCAACGAATGGATTGGCCAGTTAGATCTCCAGACCTCATCCCTATAGAGCATGCATGGGACGCTCTGGGAAAGGCGATTACAACTGTTAACACCCCCTCCCCCTCCTCCAAGAATCATCCAACGTCTGAAAACAGAGTTGCTGAACGAGGGGAATTAATCGCCACAGGAACTCATAAATTCCCTTATTTCCAGTTCAAATTCTTTGAGTGAGGCCAGGTTATCTGTACAAAAATGCACCTTCTTTAACCTTTTTTTTTCTCTCGTTATTCTGCAACTGCTGCTTCATACCTTCCGTCTTCAATGAGTGTTACGATCGATCATGTATGTGCATTTTAACTGTTAAATTATTATTATTATTATTATTTTATTATTATTATTTTGTATTTTATCATCCCTGTATACATACCAAATTTCGTTAAAATCTGTCCAGTAGTTATAGAGATAATCGACAAAATCTAAAATTCTCTTAATTTTGAACATCAGTGCATATTAGACAAAAAATTCTTTTGAAATAATGAAATTTAACTTAAAATAAATTATCTGAAGAAGCACTAGATACACACACATATATATATAGTTATATAAGCAATCAAGACGTTGACAAATATAAAGTAGATAAATTCATTGTTCATAACGAAAATGTCAAGAAAGAAACATGAATAATTGAATTACTAATAATATTTTCAACTGCTACTTTCCTTTCATTATCTAAGTTTAAGAATACAATAGACAAGAATGACAAATGTTAGAGATTTCAAAGCTATTTAATTAATTTGAAGACAATTTTAAATTTCCATTCCAAAGGGATTTTGTTAAAATAAATTGGAGATTTAAGCGAAAATTAGCTCATTTTTATTGCTTCGGGCTCCTAAATGGTCTCTGGTGAAAATTAAATGTAATATTTCATAGCATTTTACATATTCCTAAATAATTCATTGCATTTGGTAAATAGTGCGAATCATACAATTTTTATTTTCACATATGAAATAAATGTCTAGCACCTGTTGTTTATAATGCGAATTTCATTCTGAAATTCCCACTGCAACTTGCTTCATTTATTATAAATCCAGGAAATTACAGAATTAAATCACCCTCATGAGAATTTTTTTAGCATTGTTTGGTACGTTTCAAATTTAATTTTAATTCTGTTAAAATGCAGTTTATTTATTTCTTTTCCAATAATAATATTATAGTTAATGTAAATAGAATTTTGTCTTGTTTCTTATTTTTATACATTGTTTAAAATTTTGCGTCTAAGTGGCTGTCATTTCTTTTATTAACTTCGTGTTTTTCAAGTTCTTAAAACTATAACCAGTCTAATTTAGCAGACATTATGAATTTAGTAAGTAACTGTATAAAGTCATACTTTTAAACTTTGTGAAGAAAAAATTCTTTGTTGCAAGAAAGTTACTCTGTTTATGTTATTCCAATTAAGTAAATTGTTATGAACACTTATTTGAATATTCAAACCATATTTTATGCTATTTTTTTCAATGAAGTACAAGATTTTTTTTTAAATATTTTGCAGTGTTTAAATATATAAATGTAGTATTTTTTACTGAATTTTTAGTGGTTGACTAAAGGTTTTTAATTAAGAAGTTTAACTAAGCTCTTTGTGTGCTTAAGGCGCTTAGCTATGTTTTTATTTTAATCAGAATTAACGGTTTAGCTTTTCTAAAAACTAATTATTCTTCCCTAGTTAAAAAGGAAAAAAATACGTGTAACAGGTTTCGGTCAGATAGAAAATGGAGGGTTTCGCTTAATACTTGTTTCTTTTCTTTTTACTTTTGAAAGGAGGCTGCTTTTGTTTCATTTTTAATAGAATTTAAATATTTCGGCTCACGTCTTCTTAAATTCCTATATATTTTTCGAGTAAGTATAATTATGTTTAAAAATGAATTTATTATATATTTCTAAGTGGTTGATTGTCGCTCAAAAATTCAGAAAAAAGTCCATGCAATTAAGGCTACAATAGAAAATAGCTAGGAAGCTATTTAGAAGGCTACAAAATAGAAGGCTACAATAATAAAGAAAAAAATACTTTTTTAAAATTGATAATCCTTTAATAGAACATTCTTTTCCCTTGGATTAATGCATTTTCATTGTGTTGTTTTATAGTTTCGATTTCATCGGCCACGTCCCCGCCAATATATTTATATTCTGCAATCTTATAAACAGAACTGGCTTGTACTTTGAGGATTATAATTTTTTTCTTTTGACACAAACTCACTAATTTTTATTTCAAATATTAATTTATAAAGAGAAATGGCTCAAAGAGTTGCTTAAAGTTTCTGAAATTGAAATAAGCATCATTTGTTTGCAATTCATTCTGACGTATGTGCGTATTTTTATGTTACGAGTTTTTTCAAACATTATAATACTTTAACCAAAAAAAAAAATTCTCTCTAGAACTAAAGATAAATTTAGATCTTATTTTTTGATTAAATTAATAAGTATGGATCTTATATCATTCAGATAAAGAAAACCTAAGTGTAGTCCCCCTAAAAGGAGAAAAGTTGTTGTCTGAAAACAGCAAGAAGTAATGGCAGAAATCATCTGAAAATTATCCGAATTTTTGATTTTAAAAAAATAAAAACACATACTGAGATCCTATAGCAAGATCAATCGTTTGACGTGGTTACTGAACAAGATATGGGAGTCAATGCAAAAGAGTTTCACTTATGGCAAATAAGATATTTGAAGAGTGCGACAAACGTTTTGATGGAATGTCTGGAGCTATGAAGATGTATGCCACCTGTTGATGTGGAGACAATCAATTAGTAAATGCCAAATAAGATTTGCTTTAATTTTGAGTGCTGGCGACCAAAACGTTTTTTAATTTTTGGCAGAAAACAATATCTACGCGTTTGATGTGAAAATTTAAAAGAAAGAATACTTGAACCATATTGCGAAGATATTAGACACATCCTTACGTAATAAAGTCAAAGAGTGGAAAATTTGTAAAAAGTGATTCAAGGTGTACATAAGCAGAGAAGCTTGACTGATAAAAATATCGCAAGACTTTTTTATCCAAACCAAAACTATAAAAGACAATAAAAAAGAGAAAAATGCAATTTATGCCAGACTAAAGTATTTCTCGTAAGCTGATAAAATGTATGTGCATGAAAAATGTCCTGAAGAAGAATTGTCCACTTCACGCCACTCCTGTGACGAGGTTCATCGTTTATCACACAGTAGAAAGGGAGCCTGTTCGTGATACAGGTTCAGATGTAGCCAATGTCATGGTATGCATATTGGCATAGTCCATGGCCCTATAAATGTGTCGTCTCACTGTCTGTGTAGACCAGGAGTGGGCAGACTTTTCCAGGGTACGGGCAACTTCTAATTTTTTCAAGGTGTTGTGGTCCAACCAGTATCAGTGGCCCACACAAAGGGGGGGAGGGTTGACGGCGCCGGAACCTCCTCCATAACCCAAGATTTTTTTTCGATCGATTATAATCCCATGTATATAGTACTACGTAAAATTTAATTAAGTATTTGTTATTAATATTTTTTTTATTAATTAATGCTAGTTATTTATTCAATAATTTATTTCTTACTGTTCTTTGTTCCCGACAATCTATAAAATGAATATATATACATATATATATATGTTTGCCAGCGTATTGGGTAGGGTATGCGAATGGTAGACTTTTGACCCAGACCACCTTGCCCTGTTTAAAAAATTTACAATTTCGCCCACTGCCCAGGGTCGTAGGTGTGGTGAGGTAACGAAAAAGTCAACAATATTTATTATAACTTAATGATAAGTATGGAATACGTACTTACCTACGTAAAAGAAATGAAAAACTCACTTTTTTGAAAACGCGTTTAAAGCAAAAAGCAAAATACAAACATAATAATAATAGCCACAAATATAATATTATCTAATTATCCATTTATTATCACACATTTCAAACTACATTAAAAAATAAAACATTTTCATCTAAAGTTAGCTATCGTAATTATAATCGTAGAAGACTTAGTCTGCGTACTACCAGCCAATCTTGAACATTTCGGTATACAATTACAAACGGCTAATCTTCAGGTGGTCACTCCAAATTGCCTTGGCTGTCCACCGGTAGATGTGGATCAACTTAATGCCCATCCGGGTGTAGACATTTGTTTTCTTATACCATTTATAGACTGAAGTTTCGTAATGTGACTTTACGATCCCATAAGGCCATGCCAATAACATGTCTCTCTTCTCAACTCTGAGTGGTGCCGTGCTACTGAAATCTTGCACTGCATACAATACAACCCTCCTGAATGCTTTTATTCCATATTCTAGCTGGAGTAACAGGATTTAGACCAATGCGAAAAGCAATTCTGCGGAACAATAAAAAGCAATAACGGTAAGCAACAACTCTAATATCAATCAGGCATGTCCTAGTAGCTAATTCTTCGAACACGAGGCAAATAACTTTCTGTACCAGAAAACAACTTTCAAAAACAATTTTTATATGAGAAATTTTCTGTAAAATTTATTTTTATACATTGTGTGGGTGGTTCTCTCACCGCTTGCTTTGCATAAGTATGTTGAAAGGCTAGCCACTTGCTTTTCACAGCAAGTTCTCTCTACCAATCAAATTTCATGAATGTGGTATACTGTCTTCCTTACGTAGAAATTTTGATGGGCAGTAGTGTATAAGGATATTATAGTATAACTCTTGTGAAAACTAAAAAAAAAAAAAGCGTAAGTACAATACAATACTTTTAGGAGAGATCTAGATATGGGGGGGGGGGGTGTAAGAGAAATAAATTTCAAAGGAGAGAAATAAATTGAAAGCTCGAGTACTTCACTTCTGTTCAGAATTTAGAAAATCATGAGACACGGGGAACAAAGCGTATGGAAAGTTCAAAAGAAATATTTTTTTTTTGCAAATGATTTTATATAATATATGGAAAAGAATTTTGCTCCTTCGTCGTCCTTTATAATATAAAAAAAACACAAGTATTTCCAAAGAAGTGATAGGTAGGCGTAATAAAAGATAAAATTTATTTATATTCGAGTTTAATTCAATCATTTGATTGTGAACAAACATCAAAAACGAAGATTACATTTTACTTAACTTTTTATATACTTAGACATTTTTATTTCATTGGATGGTAGGAATCTTCGATGGCTAGAGTAAAAGAAGTAAAAATAGTTTTTATTCACACTCAACAGATATTTGTAACTATGAAAAATAAGGAATTTATATATATATATATATATATATATATACACTTTTCAAAAGGCAATTTACTCGGATATATTTAGAGTAAATTGTTATTTAAGCTTTCAGCATGTTTAATTCCTTCAGATTTATTTCAAATTATTGTCACTTGACTGGTTTTATTTGCCTCCAATTTATTGCATTATCTCTCAAAAATGTTTCACAAATAAAATGTGAATGTATTTTTAACTCAGTGTTTGTTACACAGCTCATCGACAGCATGTAGAATTCCCTTTGTACTAAACAATTTTCTCATTTAAATGCGATTTGATTTAGTACTGTAATTTCTGCATTAGGATTTTAAAATGTATTAACAATAAAGAGGAATTCAAAACAATGAACACCCATCTAAAGCAGAAAATAATTTCTGTGGTTAAAAGGGTGAGAAAAAAAAATATGCATATAATAAATATTAAAACAAAGATTATCCTTAACGTAAACAACATATTTTCGTATTCTCAAAAAAAAAAAAGCTTTTTTACATCCCCCCAAATAATTAATTTAAAAATATGCAAATGCTTTCGTAAAAACTGACTAAAAGACACAACAAAATCAAAATCAATGATATATATCATTACTAACTTTTTTCTCCTTATATGTGTTTCTGGTTTTAGAAACAAAACACTTAAGAGAGAGAGGGTGGCAAGATTTTAATGCAAATATGAATTGTTTTCTTACTGTTTCTGTTTCGCATAATTAGTATAAATATGATAATAAAAACATTTTCTAGCAGCATAAAATGTGCAGAGTTTCAGTTTGCGTTATTACAAAAGACTAACACTTAGATTGTAAAATAAAACTAAGCATTGGAATACAGAAGGTAGTTCGTGCTTGATGGAAAAGATTTTGATTGGTGATTCTTATTTACAGATTCCGTATTTTTTGAAGCGATTTGCTTCTATCTGATAACAATGATTCTTGACAATAGCTCTGGCTTGAATTTTCCATGAAAGTAAATTTTTTTCACAATTATGAGGTTAATCCCTTATGTATTTGATTGTGAGCAAACTGTGCATGGTATTGGTAATATTCGTTGTACATGTTGTTTTTGAAAGTAGATTTGAATAATATATTCTCCCTTTCCATCAACCTGGAATTTTTTTTGTATCTTTTTTCATTTAAGTGTATTTGGAAAGTATGTAATTTCAGTCTTATTACGTTTGTTAGTACTCATTTGGAACTGTGTGTTTAAACTTGCATGTATAAGCTATGTAAAAACTTACCTTTGCATACTTCTCATGTAAAAAATGTAAGTGATAAGATTTTTGTTCATAAAGGTTCACACCACGTTAAAGCTTTCCAGGGAACCAATTTGTAGCTCTAAGCCTATAGAATGAGCTCGGTTTCTGCGGATAGTTCGCCTGTAGCCTTCCCATAACTTAGAGTAAGGGAATGAAAGTTATATTTGCGTCACACTGTAAAGCTTCACGAGGGCTATTAGTGACGGACCTCGTCATTTTAAGCCACAGTCAGGTGACACGAACGACACCTGAACTGGTCCACTGTAGTGTCTGGCTAATACTGCAGGTAGATTATAGAATGTTTGGCGCAATTCTCCGCATTTGCGGGGTAGGTTGCTATTCTGTGGGAAGAAGGTGGTTGACCTTCGAACAAGGCGCTTAGAGGAAAAGATATCCCCTTGGTTTTGGAGAGTGAAAGTGTTGGACTGAATCTTGTGTAAGGAAAGGATAGTTCCTTTGCTTTCAGCCCAACGTACAGGACTTGGTTTGTTGTACCAAGATGAGATAGTTTCTTGGGTTTTGTGTTTAGCACGGCGGAAAGCGCTTGGTTTGTTTTTCCGTGCTTAGAAAGATGGAATAGTGTTCTTTTTGCACGACGTACTGTGTCTGGAATTAGAGGGAGAAAGTAATAGAGAAAAATATTACACGCCCCTTCTCCTAACTTCCACACCGTTTCAACGGGAGATTTAACGTGCATCGGCACCCTCTGAATAGCAGGTTTACAACAGTGCATGGTTCGAACTCATGAGTACGTTACCTAGACTATTAGGCTAACACGGCTTCTTGAAGCTACTAAATAATATGTGTTAATAAATAATCAATTACTTATTATTTGGCAAATGGTTCATAGATAGCTCTTGAATTTTTACCTAATATTAAGACAAAAATATTGTAAAAAAATCTTTTATGTAAAATTTGTTAATTTAATCTATATGTGTATTTTAAAACTACAATAAATCTGATGTCTGAATTTCGTAAATAAGGTACTCTATTTAGATCGAATGTCACTGAAATGTATTAAAAATTCTAAATATTTATTTAGTATATATATATAAAAAAAAGTCATTTCAAATGATTCATTAAGAGGCATTTTCGATTTCTGTATTTGATAAAATAAAAAAAATAGGTTTAATTAAAGAATCTTAATTTACACTGTTCATTTTTTTCACTCGTCCTAAGCTTTCATTTCTTTGGAATAATTATTTTCCCTTTTATTCAAGCAAAGTACATTTCATCTCTGAAAATATGACAAAATCTTTTCAAATGGGATATCAAAAACAATATTTACAGGTAGTTTTTATTCGACAAAATTACGATAAATTACTATTGTGTTCGTAGAAAAAACTTAACGAACCACGAGAAGAGAAATATTAATGGTTTAAGACGCTCATGTAAATCAATTAGACAAATTTCTGAGTTAATTGGGAAGTCGAAGACAACAGTTTGTGATTTTAAAAAAAATTCAGCCAAAAAACGGAGGTAGAAAAGCCTTAAGAGATTTATGGTTTGGCCACCACAGACCAATTTCTCTAAGGCATATAACTGAAAATAAATAGTAACATATATCAGCAAGATGGTTAAAGAAGTGAAATATTTTCCTCTTCATTATAATTGCACAACATACAATTTCAGAGAGCGAAGTGCATCAATTATTTTCTTAAGTATACTATAGCAGCCTTTTAAAACAGAGAATATCGTGATATAGGAATTCAAAAAGCCACAAAAGCACACTATATAGATATTGAGAGGTATAACTCTCCATATAATTAAATAATAAGATAAATCAAAATTCCAAATTCTTTTCTTCAGATTTATTTTATGAAACATAAACAACATCCAATAGAAATGCCGTTTGATAAAATTATATATTTTTTAACATATTTAAGGTTTAAGGATATGCTTGATGTAGACTTAAACTATGGAATTCTCTCTCTCTCTCTCTCTCATCCGGTATAGTGACGTTGATTGCGGTACCGTAGCGCCTGGGTTCGAATCCTGGAGAAGGCGTGGATGTTTGTAAATGTATAGTGCCTTAACGGCATGGGGGTACTCTAATTAGATGTCAAACCGCAAGTCCTCTCGTGAGGTTAGTGGAAGGGAAAGAGAGGTGGGAGGCCCCTGACCACACCCCAGGGTGGTTTCCCTCAAAATTGGGGTAGAACCGAGCAAAATAGCCCTGTCACCTGCATGGTGCTCAAAGCTTAGGCTAACAACAGGCATACAAATCTAGCTCTTCACAGAGATGAATTTCGTGGACCCTGATCTGATTTTACTGCCAATCAGGTGGCAAAAGTAACAACAACAGACTTAAACTATGCTTAAGCAGAGATTTTAGTAGTAGTAGTAGTAGTTGTAGTCTTTATTCCTCCCTTTTTCCTTCATTTTATATTGTAGTTAATTATTCCAAAATATAGAGTAAAATATGAATTTAAGTTGGTTTTCTTACGTATATAATTTAAAACATGAGTCATCCATAGGTTAAAAAGGGTACTTTTTCACTATTCAAAATTGGCTTACAGAATTCCAGCACAGGTACAAAACTTATGTTGCTAAATGAAGTACTAAATGAAGACTATATAAAAAGATCTCTTGGAAAAATACATTAAAATTCACCTTTATATCCACTGGATAAACTGAACATTTTTTATGTAAAACACATATTTATCACATACAAATAGAGATTCCTTGGTTACAAATGAATAATTAATTATCTATTAATATACGATGGAATAACCTATCATAAGACTCTTAATGAGAAAATATTGTACCAAAAAGTAAATAAATTATACGCAAATATTTCAATTCAAGCTTAATAGTAAAATACAAGTTTAGAAAAATCAGACTAGGATATTTTTCTCCTATTTTTATTGTTTATATGCCTCCAGTTATAAGCAATACATCCAATGAATAGACTGTACAAGGAAAAATTATATCTGCTGTGCTGAAAAGATGAACATTCTTAGAAATGTAAAAGCATTGTTAGTTGACTTCTAGCTTCAATGATTCTGGGCTCTGAAAGTTATTTGATATACTAGTTGCTGTTAAGACAGTGCTTCTCAAACTTTTAATATTTGCGCGACCCAATGTTTAATCATAGCTTTCATCACGCCCCCTCCTCAACCATACAGTAACAATGTACTTAATGCAATAATAATATACTTTGGCGCGCTAAAGCTACAATACGACCTTAATTATGAACCATACAAATTACCATGATACGTATTCAATTCTGTATGTGTTCCTATTAAGGAATACAAATTTTAAGTAAGTCACTTTTAAGTAAATATAATAAGTATTATGTTACTTTTCACTTCGAATTTTTAAATTGAAACACATTGGAAAATAATTTTTAAACAAGTTAAATATTTATTTCTTCTAACATCCTTATAGATTTTAGCTAAATATAGAAAAAGAACTCTCTTAGAGTGTCAATTTCTAATATTAAACCTTCCTTTGAAAAACTTTGCACTGCAAGACAAGCCCATGGAGAACGCTAGAAATTATTAAACTTGTTTTTAATTTAGTATTCATAAATTAACTATCAAATACATATTGTGCAGTACTGTTGCATTTATAAACATATTTTATCAGTGTAAACGTTTATTTTATTTTTTATGTCATAATGCATTTTGTTTTGAATTTTTTTCAGTAAATTATTATATATATATATATTTAAATAAGCTTTAGTTTTCGACTTTTTGATATGCTAGATTCTCCCCTGTAAGGTTATCACGCCCCCTTGGAGGTCGCTCCTCACAGTTTGAGAATCATTGTGTTAATATTAACCGCAGTAACACATAATGGCAGTTGACGTTGCCCATATTACTCATTGGCTCTCTGCTTCATTATACTTAGTATTCTTCCAGTATGACGTTGAATAGCGCATTTCAAATAGTGACTCATCATGCATCAGTATAGGGTCTAACGCGTATGCAGCGATCACTTTTTTTTTTTAAATTCCGAAGATTCACTTCTTCAACAGGGCGTCTGATTGTTCAAGTATTACTTTGCAATACCCATGATCGAACTTTTAGATTCCATTCAAGAAACCCCTCTTACTCTATCGAACTTCCGAAAATCTCTAGGATGCTTATGTTTGTGGATTAGCAAGACGTGTGTCGTTTTCTCTGTTTAAGTTCGCTCCTGGTTGGAATGGCGACTGGTGAATGCTGATTAGGGCTGAAGGAAATGCTCTTACTCCCCCCCCCTCTCTCTCTCTTCCAGAATCATAAAATAATCTTCGAACGAGGTAATGAATCTTCAGACTGAGTGTTTTGGGAAATAAAAAAATACCTTATGCACTCTTACGATAGTAATTCTAATGATTTTTTTTTCACTACCAAGATATGTAACGGTGTAAAGGAATATGACTTTTCCCGTTTTGAATGCACAGATTATGTGAGAACTGTCTCCAACTCCATGGATGTTAAAAACAATTTTCTGCATACCTTCATAAGACATACTTTAGCAAATCACATATCTGTTCATTGAACCCTCCCCACCAAGCCCTTATTTCGCTGATGTGATTAACACATTGCATGCGGGAAACATACTTTTACGTTTTTTGCAGTCACTAGAGAGAGTGTAGGTTATGTAAAAATAGGCATTTATAGTAGTTTTGTACCGGAGAGAAAGTGTAGTATAAATGAAAAAAGAAAACTTTCTTTCAGAAAAAGGAAGTAGTTATCTCAATTTATTGCGATTTTACCAAATGACCAAACTCCTGTGAAATTCATAACCAGCATGCAATGTGTTAATAGCTACCCAAGCATTTATATCCATTATTTTAAAGCACCTTCATACTTTTGTAGTGGTACTTAAAGTGGTGTCTATATATTTTCGATTACCATTTATCTCAATGTTCAGTTTCCCATGATCATATTCCAGCGACCATTTGAAATAACTGGCCTTTTTTGTCAGTTAGATGATCAGGATATATTTCTAATATCTCAGTATTAGTTTCCAAGTCGGATAACTTTAACGTGTCACAGATCTTGTTTATTAAATGTGTTATTTCACTTCTTAAAGCAGTGAATTTTTCATAACCTTTTCATTAATTTTTAAGTAATAGCTGGCTTCTTTTTTTTTAATTTCTCTATATCTGGTTGAAGGCTCATAGTTCGTTTCACACACTTCTCACATTTCGCCAAAAGATGTGCCGGAGCCATTTAAGAATCTACCCAGTCGGAGACATTTAATAAATTTTTCTTAAAAGTCACCTGTTCAAAGCTATGGCTACCGACGGGCGTACAATCAAGCCTTTGCCACGATGAATTCCGTGGGCCTCAATCTGGCACTGCCGACCTCTAGAAGCACAGCAACAACAACAAAAATACTACAACTCATCAGGTGCTCCATAAGTGCTAGGAAATATTCAACGGTGACCTCTGTTATAGTTGAGGCACTATGATTTGTTATGTAGGTTTTACCACCAGAAGAGAATCATTGACTATTTTCATAATTTTATTTCAACTCTCCTGACAGTCAGCTAAATCAAAAGTACAAATAGCACTGTTTAGTTTATGCATTGGGAATGACTTTGAAAATTTAAGCATTTGAATAGGGCATTCAAATTTGTATTTTCTATCGGTTTTAACCCTCGAGTATGATTTTCTCAGGGTATTGTGATATTTACAAACAAAGATATGTCCTGAAGCTCAAAAGTCATTGAATAGCAATTTGCAAATATCCAGATGGTAATAACATCATGTAAGAAATGTATAAATTAGCAGTGAAAATTGTTCTCAAGTGATTTATGTGAAAAATTCCTGGTTTGATTATGGTCGCACTAAGGAAATAACAGATTTTGAATGCCGAATGTGCGTAATGTGAGTAAAACTATGGGGCATTCCATTACAAAAATATTTAAAGAATTCAACATTCTTAGTCCTATAATGTCAAGAGTATGGCAAGAATATATAATTGTAAGCATTGCTTTGAACCATCGACAACACAGTGGCCAATCAAACCAGAAATGTTTCCACAGAGTAGTCAGTATTATCATGCAAACAACATTGTGTCAAGTAACAGTAACAATTAATATGCAATGTACGACAAACGTGTGCGTAAGGCCATTGCAACGAAATTTGGTATTAAAAGGATATGTCTACAGAAAACCAACTCGAGTGTCATTACCAACAAAGCGCAATTGTATATAGTGTCTCTGATAAGCATGTGAAGATAACGGATGGACCTAAATGACAGGAAAATCATTGTTTGATCACATGAGTCACGATTCCAGTTTCAAAAGAGCTGATGGTAAGGTTCTATGTAGAGCAGATCCCAAGAGTCCTTGGACTTAAGTTAACAACAATGTATTGTACAATATGGTAAGGGCTTCTATAATGGCAAAGGGTCCTCTGGTAAAATAGAATCAATCACTTCCCAGAAATGTTTAAGTCCAGCTACTTGGAGACCATTTGCAGATATTCATGTAATCCATGTATTTAAACAACGACGAAAATTTCTAGAATGAATATCTGCCATGTCACTGACCTAAAATCATGGATCTTGACACTGAGCTAGGGGGTTGAAGAACATTTTGAATACCTTTAGGGAATGATTTAGTCACCTATCAATTTCTAGATATGAATCACATCACATATTATAGAGCATGATGGTTTGCTTCATGCCTGGAAACTTACATCCAAAACACTTTTACGATTATGGTCGGCTGTAGAGGTATGGGAAATCCCAGAGTGAGAGATGTCGAAAAATTTCTAGGATGAATATCTACCATGTCACTCGGCCAAAATCATGGGTCTTGACCCTGCGCTAGAGGGTTTGAAGAACATTTTGGATATCTTTAGGGAATGATTTAGACATTTATAAATTTCTAGAATGAATCACATCACATGTATTGAGCATGATGTGTCACTTCATGCATAGAAACCTACTTCCAAAACCCTTTTGCAATTAGGGTCGGTTGTAGAGGTACCATGACTGAATATTTCTTCAGAAGACTTCCGACGACTTGTTGTGTCCATACTATATCAAGTTGCTATACTTTGCAGGGCAAAATAAGGTCTAAATGATATTAAGAGATAACTCATGACTTTTGACATATTAGTGAAGAAATGTTTCAAAATACATCTTAAATATTCAATAAATAGTCTTAAAATTTTAATTTTAAAATATCCTAGATATGCAGGATTAAATACAATTTAAAGAAATACAACATTCATTTTTTTTTATTTGTTGCTTCTTAAAACTACATAGAACAAATTTTGAAAAATGGGAATCATTCAGAAATCTATATTCCTTTTCCAAGAAGAAACTGAAGGAATTCTAAGAAATTCCATTACTTTAATGAAATATTTCAATCAGCGAATGAACTTTCCAATTTAGAATATATTTATATAATGTCACAGTTTTTTTTGTTTTCTTAATCTTAGATTCTAAGAATAACATGACATATTTACAAAGGTAATAAATTTTCCTTGAATTTCTAAATCGACTTCTCTGCTTTGAAATTAATTCATAACTTGCATTAGCTGTAGATAAAATACACGAGAGATATTTCAGACGTTTCATTTTTTTCTGTTTTTATTTCTATCAAAAATTGTTATTTTTTTGTATAATTCTTCCCCCCCCCCTATGTTTAGAACAATAACAAATTAAATATTTATAACTTATTAATTTTTGGTGATTGATATACATTTTATTTAAACCAATGTTGTAACTTTATTTTTTTCACTGAATTAAATAGTGTTTGTATTTTTTTCTCTAAATATAACCAATTAAAGTTAAATTTAACTTATGTGAATTTTAACATTTACAGTTTATAATCTTTCATAAATTTCAAACTGTATTTTATTGTTCATGTGTTTTTTTAACTTGTGAAATTGTGAGGTTTTTAAGATTATACATTTCTGAATTTTTTTTAAAACTTATTGACTGTTAAATGTTTAAATTAAAAAAAACACTTACACAAAGATTTTTTTAAAAAGTTCCATTTAAAAAGCATGTTTTCGTTTATATTTTGATAAACTAAAAAAAATTTAAAAAATAATATACATATAGCAAAAAAAATTTGTTTGGGGAAGAGGGGAATAAAAAATTAATATTAAACAAAGATTTTCAATAAAAAGTATGCTTTTACAAAGAACTTTACATATTGAAGAATTTAAAGACATTGCTTAGTTTCGTATAATTGCTAGTTTTAAAAGTAATATTAAATAGATTCTAATTTCTCTATTGGTTTTTTCGGTAATGAAATATATTATTTCCATATTTCTTATTAAGAAGAAAAATGACTAACTAATCATTATCTCCGAGACTACAAGACCTACAGACTTGAAATTTGGTTGCGTGTTAATTTCATAGAGTAGAGGTCCGCTAAGAAAGGGTTTTGAGAAAATTGAACTCCAAGGGTGGTTGCGATGAGTTAAGAGCTGTTACAGATAAATATACCCAATTTTGAACTGTTATACCTACAGACATCAAATTTGACAGACATGTTCCTTTCATGGAATAGAAATCCGCAGTAAAAGAGGTTTTGGGAAAATTGACCTCCGAGGGGCTTGCAGGGTGTTAAATGGGAGCTATACGAAAAATAAATTTCATCAGGGCTTAAACGTTTTCAACGAGTCATCGTTTCAGGGTGTCTGCTCAGCACAAGGCTCGAAAGTTAAATTAATTTTTTTTATGAGCAGATAAACAAATGCTATTCAACGAAACACTAAGACACTAAGATTTTAGTGTAACTGACTCATTTTCACTTCATTTTCATTAGCATTGCATTCAGGGTCAAATAAATAGGCGATATTACTTCCGTAAGCTTGTTTTAGTAATTGTATTTACTTAGTGAACTATCTTTTGCTGAACGATAGCTATTTATAATGATAAATTGCCTTGGTGACGAAACGACACCAGAGGACGTTTAAGGTTTTTTTTGTTGAAAAATCTCTCCTAATTATCCTTTTATTTATTGAGAACATTTATAAATCCCATGCACCCTACAATGTATCACACGACCTAGTTATACTAGAACCAGAAAACTTTTTCTACTTAATCACCATAGAAAATTATTAAAAGTCACGAAACGTTTTCAAATTCCCTGCAAAGATACGGAAAAGAAAACGAATTAAACAGTCTCCGGTGTCCAATCCACATCGATGGACGTTCTAGTGTTAAAGGGGCGTTATAGATAAATATACCATTTTTGAACTATTAAACCTACAGGCTTAAAGTTTAGCAGGCATGTTCCTTTTTCAGAGAGATCCGTATATGAAGAGGTTTTGCAAAAATAGACACCCAAGAAGGGTTGAGAGGGGTTAAAATATGGTTTTATAGATAAATATTCCCGTTTTTGAACGATTAGACCTAGGGGTCGGCAACCTATGGCACGCGGTACAATTATCAGTGGCGCACACTCTACACAACTCAAAAAATTTATTAATTTTTCAATGGTTGGAAGATGATAAATTATTAATGGGCCTTCTTGACAAACATCTTCAGAATTATGGGCATTTAAGGAATTTCGAAAAAATCAGAAAAATAACTCTAAAGAAAATTTTACGGCTATTTTGTAAATTATTGAATGTCATTGCTGGAGAGATTTAATTGTTTGAAGAGAACAAATTGCATGTACTCTGCTTTCCACTTTTGGTTCCACATATCTTATTAAAAATTCCTCATATGAAAAATATTTCGATTCCAAAAAAAAAAAACCTTTAACAAAATAATGCTCAGAATCATGTTAAATTGAAAGTCACGCATTATACCCCTGAATTTAAGACATGAAAGTAGATCGGTGTTAGGTTCCCATTAACATTTGTATTTATCTTTTTATTTAACTATAGTAATGGGAAATACTTATATTTTATGTTGTATATTTCTTACTTTAACAAATATGTTTACAAACACATAAATTAACTTCTTTTGATTCTGTTGAAGAAATAAATATATTTTATGCAGTTTATTTTTTATGTTAAATAATATCTTTAAACGGTGCAAAATTAATATATAATAAAACTGCGAATATTTATATCTGTAATATTCACCTCCATCTTATCATGGGAATCTATTATTTCAAAAATGTACGACTGTGTGGCACGCTGAACTAAATTGGCAGATTGGTTTGGCACGCCAAAGCTAAAAGGTTGCCGACCCCTGGATTAGACCAACAAACTTGAAATTTAGAGGGTATATTTCTTTCATGGAGTAGAGATCCGCTAAGAAATGGTTTTACGGAAATAGACACCCAAGAAGAGTTGTGAGGGGTTAAGTGCGGTTTTAAATTATTCAGGCTTTTGAGCTATTAGACCCTCAAATTTCAAATTTAGCAGATATATTCCTTTCGTGGAGTAGGGATTCGCTGTATAAGAGGTTTTGCAAAAATTGACCTCCAAGGGTTAAGGATAAATAAAAGATAGCCCTGTTTTTGAACAATTGGATTAACATACTTGAAATTTAGCAGCCATGTTCCTTTTATGATGTATAGGTCCACTAAAAAAGGGTTTTGCAAAAATCGTCAACCAGGGGGGGGGGGATTGCGAGTAGTTAAGTGCCGTTTCCAATAAATGTTAAGGTTTCTTAATTATTAAACCTACAGATTTGAAATTTGAAAGGTATGTTCCTTTCATGTAGTAGAGAACCACTACAAAAGAGATTTTTTTATGAAACTTGACCCCCAAGGGGGTTACGAGGGATTAAAGTGGCTTTATAAACAATTAATTTCTTTTTCAAACTATTAGACCTCCACACTTGAAATTTAATTGTCATATTCTTTTGATTGAGTAGAGATCTGATTAGTAAGGATTTTTCGAAATTCGACCCTCAAAGGGTTTTACATTAAAATAATTCCATTTTATGAACTACAAATCCTACAACCTTGCAATTTGGAAAACATACTATTTTTGCTAATCAGAAATCAGCTTGGAAGGGGTTTCAAAAGTCGACCCACAAGGGCTTTACGTGGGAGTTATAAGCAAAAAAATGTCTTTTTTCAGCTATTAGGTCTACAAGCTTAAAATTTGGCAAATATTTTTTTTTGGTTGAGGATATATATATATATATATATATATAGCAGTAAATAATTCAAAAGAAGACTAATAAATCCCAAGCATCCTAAGATCAGACCGGAAGAACCAAGAACATGGAACCATGACAAACCAAAAAGAAATGTATCTAGCGGGGGAAAACTATTATGATTTCTCGAGCTGTCACTGGTTTAGGACAGTGAAACAGGATTAAACATTGTTTTGTGAGATCTCAACCTTCTCCTGCAGCAGAAATTGTTTCTACATAATAGTTTCCAGTATAAACTAAGGCAAAAGCCTAAAACCCACGTGGGTGAATATAACAGCAATAGAATAGAAATTGCAATATTAAATTACCATAGGAATCCGGAAGAAATAGACAAATATAAATATGTATAAACAAAAATATTTGCAAGAGAGGTTAATAATGAATATAACCATAATTAACAATAATGTAAATGAGCAAAGAAACTCTAATCTTACCCGATGTATACAGATTCCACAATTACTGACCACTGCATCAAAAACACAGCAATACTAAGAATAAAGGCGCCATCTATGTATATTTTTAGTAACTAAACTTAATATAAGCATATATTAAGAATATTATATACTATAGACTAAATATATTAAGAAATATAACAATAAAATTATATACTATAAAATAAATAGAAATGAATACTTAAAATAAAAATAATTAAATAGCTATAACTTTGATGACATATATTTATAAATAAAATTAGCTGGATAGTTATAGTCTAGGCAACTTTGAAAGAATTTTTTATAATTATTAATTCTCAATACTTCTTCAGATACTAAATCATTATTTCTTTTTATATAGTTTAGAATGATATTTCTAAAAATTGAAATGTGAAGGGTACTATTCCAATATGGCATTTTTATAACATTAAAATCAAAAGAGTCTCTTTTATCAAAAATATTACTTTTTAGTATATTATTTTCAACTTTTAATTCTAGATCAAGGAAATTTGCTGATTCTATATTGCAATTGGTTTTTAATAGTTTCAGGTAGGTTGGATAATAATCAAATATAGGAGTAAAGTCAACTTTATTACTGAAAATAATTAGATCATCGATGTATCTAAAAAAGTAACAAGAGTCTGTATCAATTTTTTCATTCTCGTAATAGTGTAAATAGATATTAGCCAGACTATTACTAGCTGGGCCACCCTGTGGCAGACCTTTAATTTGTTGATAATATGAGTCATTATGAAATATGTAATTTTCTTTCAAAACAAATTGTATAATAATATTATATTTATCATAGTTTATCAATTTATTTAATGAATATTTAATATAAACATTTCTAAGTACTTTAATCATATCCTCTATATCAATAGAGTTGAATAAGTCTTCAAAATCAAAGCTATGCAAAGATTTAACACTCTTACCTTGCATATACTCAACAATATCTTTACTATTCTTTACAATAATGGAGTTTGAGATATTGTCTAGAGTGTGTTGTATAACTTTTTGCAACACCTTGCCTGGTTGTGCAATATAGGTATTAAAACCATTAGTAATAGTTCTGAATTTAATTGGACACTTACGAAATTTTGGTGTAAGAAAAATATAAGGAAATTTGATATTCTTTGTATATAAATCTAGTTTTTTATAAAAAGCTGAAATACGGTTACTGATTTCTCTATTGCTGCTATTAGATTTAATAAACGCATTATTGTTTTGAAACTGTTTGTTAAGTATAAAGTTATAAAACCATTTGCAAATGATTGCATAGTTGCCCTGAACTTTATCTACATATACAATAATGAAATCTTTTTGAAGATTTGAAATTTGTTGTTTTATATCTTTATAAGAAATATTTTTATCAGTTTTATAGTTAAGATTAAGTAACTCACTCAAAACTTTGCATTTAAACTCATTGAATGCTTCGAAAGGAAAGTTGTATTTAATTGCTATTTTTGTAATGAAGTTATTAATATCTTTAGAAATTTGTGCTTTAATAGCTTTATTATTATTAGAACGCATAATTCTAAAGCCAGTATTTAATTTGCAATTCACATTAAATTAATTAATTAAAAACTTTATCCTTCTATCTCTATTGTTTTGTTTTTCAGTTCATCCATACGAAAAACGGGTATATCAGCTAGTATTTAAATGAAATTAAGATTACAACTTACTAATATTTCATTTTTTTTTTTTTTCATTTTCATAGATAATCCTAGTGAAATAATCATTGGAATAAATTGTATAGGTGTTTGATTTATTATCCAGCTTATTAAAAATGTATCATAATCGTAAATTTCCATGAATGAATTTTTTTTAAACTTGTGTATATCATCAATTTTATAACTTAAAGTTAGACGAAGAGTTGATATTCAGCGAATATACACTGATGTCCAAAAGTTAAGCATAAATCGTCAAATGCGAAAAACATGGAGTAAATATTCGTAACATTATTCCACATTTATTGCGGATATTAATTGGGTGAAGAAACATTGGGTTTATGCAAAACTTTTCAGTCGACTACATCCTGCGCGAAACACCGGCGCATGTCGGAACGCGGAGAAACCGATTCACGCAGTATAGGCAGTTCAGACAAGTTCCGTGCAACTGCTGTGCGAAGGAACGTAGTTAACCATCAAACAAGGTGAATGATGGCACAAAGAAGCCAATTGGACATGTTTATGATAGGAAGAATCGATGGAATGCTGGAATCCTCACGATCACAAACCGAAGTGTCTCGAATTCAGAATGTGGACCAGTCAGTGATCTCAAGACTTTGGCAGAGGTTTCAAAGAACGGGAGATGTTACCCGACAACCAGTATCAGGTCGAGTAAGAGTCACAGCCCCTCGCCAAGACCGATATCTGGTAATAAATGCGCGACGTCAGAGGGGCAGTACTGCCAGAGCACAGTGTTCAGCACTCACAGTCGACACAGGAATACGAATTTCGAGACAAACTGTTTACAGGAAACTCAATTATGCTGGCCTGTATGCCAGAAGACCAGCAGTTTGCATTCCATTCACGTCTGCGCATAAACGTGCTCGTTTGAACTGGAGTTTGAAATATCAACATTGGAGTGTGGGAGAGAGGGTCAATGTGATGTTCAGTGACGAGTCCCAGTTTAGTCTGAGTAGTGATTCTCGGCGGGTAACGATATGGAGAGAACGTGGAACACGTTTTGAACCAAGAAACATAGCGGAAAGACATCATTTTCCATCAAGGGGAGTAATGATATGGGAAGGCATCATGATGGAAGGCCGCACAGACATCCATTTCCTTGACACGGGGTCTGTGACTGCTCAAAGATACAGAAACGAAGTTCTTGAGCCTTATGTTCGCTTGTTTCGAGGTGCTTTCGGTCCTGACTTCATATTCATGGATGATAATGCGCCATGTCACCGAGCGGTGCTGATTGATGACTTCCTTGAAACGGAAAACATCCAGCGCATGTCGTGGCCTGCGAACACCCCTGATTTAAATTCTATCGAGCATGTATGGGATATGCTCGGGAGACAAATTTTAGCCCTTTCGCACCCACCAAGCTCCGTTACAGAACTGAAGAGAGCTCTCCAAGAAGCTTGGAGCCGTTTGAGCCTACAACTGATTCATCATCGCATAGCAAGTATGGTAAATCGCTGTGCAGCGTGTCTGGCTGTCAGAGGTGACCACTCGCCTTATTAAACTGCAGCATCAGTATTTTATTTAATGTTTTCTTTGATTTTTTCTTTAAAGTGAGAATCTTTGCTATGCTCAGTTTTCTTTCAAACAGCTACTTTGGATAATAAAATTAATTATCATTCTTTTGATTTGCTTCCTCATTTTATAGTCATTTTACACTCGCATATCACGTTTCTCGCCATTCTGTTTTACAGTTCCTTCTTTATTCACATAATTATCAAATATGCTTAACTTTTGGACACCAGTGTGTATGTCCAAGCAGCTTTTTAACATGTGTGATTCGCTTAACATGCAAAAGCATTTAACATTGAGAGCATCATTATCAATAAAAATGTTTATTATTATTTTAATAATAAATACCCATGTAATGATTTCTTCATACTATATATAAACATATTTAAGAAAATTCTATTTATATATATTATGTGTTAACATATTTTAAACACACACACTTATACAAGTATTCAGAAAAATAAAACTTTCAACGAATTAAATACCAACATTAATACTTCTAGTACTTAAAAGCAATAACTATATATTTCAAATAACTATTCCTATAATTGATATAAATGTAAAATTCTGCATAAATTTGTAAATTCCTATGTGTGTTATTTTTCTTTTTTAAATTTCTATTTTTTCACAAAAATAAAATTAATTGTAAGATAATGTTTTTTTTTCCAAGATCATAGTAATCCCATCTAACTCTTTATTGCATTGTGTAATTAGCTACTTTTCCAAAGAAACGCGGCATGTATTTAAATGTTTATATATTTTAGGAGGGTTTCTTAACAAATGTTTGACAGATTTCAGCAAAAGTTGGCTCTTTTACTTTACGCTCACTCATTTTATAAGCGTGATTCATAATTTCATCAAAAAAAAAAAAAACTACACATACAGATAGAGGAACAAAAACTTAATTTTCAAAGGTTTTGTCGTTTATCTATTGAGATAAATTTGTGTCTCTAATAAGTTAGAGGGAATAATAAGATTATTGAATTAACTATCTGCAGTTGTGTACTTACGACAGAGAATAAAATGTTCCCTTATCAAAGCTAATCAGTTCATTTCTAAGTTAAATTTATGTCCTATTTAAAATTGTTGATAAGTTTTAATTAAAGCACTTTTAAGTTTTAATGAATGCTTAACAGAGCACAAACCAGGTGAGGTGCAGGAGTAGTTCTCTATATCTAAATAATTTTTTTTAAAAAAATTTACTTCAAATTCTATTTTTACAATACATTAACCATATCTTTCTTTTTACTACTAAAGCAATTTCAAACATTCAAAATCTAAAATATACAAAAAGTTTAGTCGAAAAACAAATGAAAACTGAAAAAAAGCAATAAACTACATCATCTTTACATTTATTTCGCTTAAAAATGTAATTATAATAACATAAAATTATAATCAGAGTCGAATTATTCACAGTATTAGCTTTTCAAAAATTTACAAATTCAACCCCACGAGATCTGGCATATTTGTAAAAACAAGGTTCACACACTTAAGTTTGATAGACCATGTTTCTTAATGAACAAAATGTACAGTTTTAAAGCCATTATTCACTCTAAAACTACAGTATAAAAATAAAAATAAAAAAATAACAACATTGCGCGAAGTTATTTCCTGTTGTTTGATGTTCCTGTGAATGAATTTACTCAGACCCACTTTGATGATACATCACATTTCTCACGAAAACCAAATTAAATATACATGAAAGCAGGTGCCGATACTTTTTTACCTGAAGGGTGTTGATATTAAATGATTGATGCTGCAATTTAAAAAAAAATACAATTTCTAAGAAGGGGAGAAGTCTAGCAAAACATTTAGAAACGAGGACCAATACCAAACAAACGTAACACAGGAAGTTCAATTTCACTCTCCTTGGTTTTTGTCCTTGACAAAACGAATGGAAAAGTAAACAACTAGATGACATAAAGGGAAAAAGTCTCATACAAGTAAAAAATCTCCAAATGCTAGCAAAAACAGGTTAGCTTAGTTTACATAGGCCACTAACTATGATTACTCTGTTATTCGAGTGTTTTGTGTGGGTAGAAAATGGGTTTTTTTCGGTCATATTACAAATGGTAACAATTCAGTAGAAGCACAAATGAAAATAATACTCCTAGAATACTCATACATCTTGAGGATATCTATAATCCTAATCTATTATGAAAATTTACGATAGATAATATTCAATAAACACTGTATTTATTCGATTCTATTAGCCGCACATTTTTTTCTATGTTAATAGTACTGAAAATCAGATGCGGCTTAGAATCGAAGGCTTAAAAATTCATTGAACGGGAGAAGTTGAACTTGATACTGACTTTTAAAGTAATTCTAGGTCCATATACGCATTTAAAAGTTTTAAATACAAGTATATAAAATAAATTAATTATTCGATATTTATTAGTTTAAATTTTAATTTTTTTAAATTCCGTAAATATCGGATACCAATATATCATTATACACTATTTTTTATGCTTTTCACGAAAGCGTGTTGAGAATTTGGGTTGTGGCTTAGAATCTATGATGGCTTGAATTTGAACAAATACGATAATATTCCTAATAAAGTATAAAATTCAGCAATAAAAAATTAGAAAATTTTTTGGACAATATTTTACTATTTAAGGATTTAGATAATGATTTAATACAATTCCTTAATAATTTTATTTTAACCGGGAAATCAAAAAGTGTTCAAAACTGCCAATGAATAAAATTATTCTATGCACAATCACAATTGGAAAAATATACCTAAATTTGACATTTCTTATAAAAGCGCACCAAAAAAAAGAAGAAACCAGCAGAAGGTATTAATATCATTAACACTTTTTCGTTATTTACAAGTTCACATTAAAAAACCTGGTAGTAAATTATAATACGGTATTCAATTTTTAGCACTAGATCGTCACTTAAAATCACAATTTTGTATTTTCAGTTTATTAACCAAAGTTTTAATTCAATTATTCACGATTTTCTTATTTATATATTTTATTCTTTTACTTTTTCTGAAAATAAATGAGTCTAGTCCTTCAAGACTTATATTTTTACAACGTTTCTCATTTTTTGTCTAATTTTATTAATATTTACTTTCATTAATTTTTTTTAAATTTTACTATTAAAGTTTATGTTATAAGAGAGGTTACAGAATTCACATATACTAATAATAATCGAATTTTATATTTCCTTCTTATAAATATCAGAGCATTTATGAGAAATGGCCTGATACAGTATACATACGTAATCAAAAATATTCATTAGTATGCTTGTTAGAACTTCATTTTTGTCTCTTAACGTTGTTCTGATTTAGTATTGATCATATATGAAGTATTTATAAGATAAATGAGGTTCAACACTATAATTAAAAACTCTTATTAATAATTTGTGCTTCTGTTAAAAATTTAGATCTTTGATAATGTGAAACCTATGTTATATAATATAGTTGTATAATTTTTTCGTTCTCTCTGTGTTCTCAAAACAAAATACATTACATTCCTCACTATCCTTGTTTAAAAGTTACATAAAAAGATGAATATAAAAACTTTAATTGTTTCAATTGCTTAAGAATTATTAAATTACACACATGGAAATTTCCTGGTATTCTTTTTTCCTTCCTACCTAGATTTCTTAAACATATTTATTTAGAAAAGTCAAGCATAAAAAGCACAGTAATCGTTTAATTTTTTTTATAAGAACTTAAAAAATATTTTAAAAATCACGAATTTTTTACTATATTTATATAAAATGTCAACTTTTAAAAAATCATTGAAATAAAAATAAAAATATATTCTTCTCTATTTAAGTTTTCTTTTCATTTTCATTCACGTTATACTGGAAATATTTCTCGTATTTGCAGAGGGGAAAATTATAATTATAATGTATGTGGTTGTTTGTAACAATCAAAAAATTAAAAACCATACATCATAGATTAAATATTTGTAACTTATTAAACAAATATAATCTCATATAAAAATTAAACAAAAAATAATCTTTAATAATTTGAACTGCAAATATTCTTAAATTAAGCAATATATATATGTCTGAATAAATATTCCTTCCAAAATACATATCTAAAAAACGATGAGTTTTGATTATTTTAAAACTAAGAAATCCCTAGATATAAAATACCCAAAGCGCATAAAATAAGCTTATTTTTCCGCAAGTCAAACCATCCTGGTGAAACAGATACAAATATTCATATATTACTAAACGTCACCCGGAATATTTTAAGACATTTTTCAGCTTAGTTTTCATGTGCGTGTGTATTCAAAAGCGGATTTATTTCCGGACCAAAAATTTTTCCACCACTAAGAAAGTTTGTGCCAGACGCGAAGAAAGAAAACAACGCCAACGAATGTCTAAAGAAAAGAAACGATCTCTGGTAAAACCCAATGCAAGCAGACGAAACGGTGACTAGATACACGTTTTTGTTCTGCAAGCCAGGAAATGAAAGATTCTCCCAATGTGTCAGTACACTATTTTACGCTTTGCTTCTTTTTCAGGGCGTGAAGTTGTAATTAAGTTCTAATGCGTTAGAATAAACGGGAATGGGAATCAACTGTGTGAACTCCTAAATGGTAATTTAATAGGTCCGAGGTCTGGCATAGATTACATGATCCGAAAATCGTTCAGTGATCCATCCACGGCTGATTTGTAAGATATACTATCATGTCATGATGAGGTTAAAAGCTTTTAAACAAATCATTGTTAGGCTGAGATATCTCAGAACCAGTATAAAATAATTATCTGCATGATCAAATTGTTCTAATTTTTGTGGGTAAGTAATTGTTTTTGAAAGTTCATGGAAAAAATGGATAAAAATAACATAAATCCCCGATAAAGTAAACTGGGCATAGTTATTTTTAGAAGTAACTTAGATTGTGTGTGCCCAAATTCTGTAATTAGGTAATTAGTTTTTAAATTAATGTTGAAAACTTATAGTTTTTCGTTTTTCTTATTCCTTTTTTAAATCTATAAATAGTCATTGCTTGTATCATTTATGCAAAAAAAAAATCTTTCACAATATTAAATTATTGTTATTGAATTGTAAGGATAAGTTTGTCTCGAAAGTTTGTATTTTAAAGTTTATATACATTAGTCCGTTTCTTAGACTGTATACGTCATTTGATGTTTGTATGTTATTTGCGCTGTGTGTAAATCAATATTTTAGTGAGCGAATATTAACTTCGTACTGTAAGGCCACAGGAGATTGAATAGCGATGTACCTCTTTATTTTGAACCTCCTTCACATGATGAGGATGACACCGGAGCTGGCGCCCTTCTCTCCAAACTACAACAACACATCAATGGGAGGACTTTGAACTTCTTCAGATTTAACGTGTATCAGCCTCTCTACACAGCAGGTCTTCAGTGACATTTGGGCTCAAACTCATGACACCCGCACTACGAGTTCGTGACCATAACAACTAGGCTACCGTGGCCAAGAAATATCTTAAAAATCACACATGCATACTATCTGTCGAATATACTATTAACGATGAAAAGATATTGTACTAATAACTTATAGTACAGATATCATTTATCTTATATATTACACGAAAACAAAGAAAATATAGAAAATTGTTATAATAGATTTTAGATTATATTAAAAATAATCTCAGGCATGTAAAGAAATAGACAAAAAGTTTTCAAGTTTCAACAAAATTTAAAACTCTTAATGTTAACTCAGCTCATTAAACTAGCTGCTAGATAACAATAGGTAAGAATCTTTCTTGTAACCTTTCTGTAACAACATATATTCCAATAATTATTTAGAATATTCTAAACATTAAAGATATAGTTGTACTCTTTTTCAATTTCTTTCTTCTGTTATACAATTTGTCATTAATATAAACGAGAGTCATCAAATGAGAATCTCAGCATTTACAGTTACACAATTCTACGGTTTTTTACTATTATAATCAATAAGAATTATTCACTTCTTCCAGATTCAAGTTCCAGACGACTTGGATATTTGGGTTGTGTGTGTGTGTGAAATGGTATAATCTCCTGAAAACTTGCTCCTCATTTACGAAATGGTTTTAAATAAGGCTTTAAATAAATGTGAATCATGTATCTGCATGTTGTTGAATATGAGTCAGAATCTAAATGATTCAAAAGGTTAAAAATATCTAAATTGCTCTGCATATTTTTGTTTTAGGAGAAATTTAGAGAAACATTGAATTCATTACACAAATCACGCAAATAATCCATTTGATTCTATTTTTTTCTCTATTTCAAGAATAATATGTATAAAAATGTAGCATTCCCATTCTATATTTTTCCAGATATGTTTTTGTACATTACTTTTCCGTATTTTTTTTAAAAGTTTTACTTTGTATTCTTCACACCATACATTTCCATTACTTGAAAGCATTCTTAAAATAGCTTTTCGATGCCATTTCATTCATAATATAATCTTGATTCTTTCTTCCAGTACTTTTTTTGCACTAGAACTCTAGAAGCTAAACTTTTTTGATGCTATATGTCGACATCGCCTTTCATCTGTTTTTCTCCCTACGTGTACTACCTTCTTACAAGTAAATCTTCTTTCTTCTGCATTGTTCAACTTGACATCCAATTTCTACAAAGTGCTTACAACACTTTTGCCCATAACTGATCTTAATAGAATAAAGTATAAGCCCACTTTTATTGTAACTTGATTTTAAAAAAAAACATTGTGTCTTGTTGTCTTGGTTGCTATTGATAATTATTACCACCATGTTTAAACTTGTTCTCCATGACCAAAAGATAGTAGGCATTAAAATTAAATACAACTGGTTCAGATAGTTGAAAACATCATATGAACTCAGAAAATATAACAAAAAGGACATTGAATCATAATTTACAACCTAATAATACTAATGTTCACTAATGTAGTCTTAGGCAGTTCCATTTTACAGCAATTATTTAAAATCTTATTTACATGGAGCTTTTTCCCCACAAATAGTAAAAAATAACAAATATGCTATAGGCGGTTACATCATTACTTACATTCTGTTAATCGTATATGTCCTAAGTCAGCAATGTTTATAATACTGTAGCATCCATGCATATTTTCCATTTAAAATCTATTGTCTAGTTATCTTACAATTTCAATTATTTTCAGTTTTGATCATATTTATTCATCTCTCTCTTGTAGAGAAATTTTGGTTATATATATCTGGGGATTTTAATGCAAATAATACTTTTATTATTTATATTAAAATGTTTTCATTCCTGTAAATATTTTTCGCTTCAATAAACTACGCAACATCACTAACTGGATATTCAAATCGTATAGTTTTACAATGCAGTTCAGTCTTTTTCAGGAAAATATTTCAAACTAATGCAGAAGTACAGGAGCGCTGCCAAATTAGTTAAATTTGATTTTAAGACAAAACACGGTGCCAAAAGTCTCAGAAAAATACAGATTGACTCCTATTTCGCATCTGGAACTATTTTTACACTAATACCTGAACTTATATGTGATAAGAAAAAACCATAAGATATATCTGAATATAGTGTCAAATTATTTTATTGCAAAACAATTGTAAATCTGACATTATTGTGTGTCGCTGACCTTTAAACTACATCATCTTTATTTAAATTGATTCTTGGCATGTTTTGGAGTCAAGCTATTAGTTGATCTGGGATTGGCTGATAATTTGTATTTATTTTAATTTCTCTGGTTTCCAAAATTAATGAAAAATCAGGAAATGTGCGATTGAACTGCGTAATTTTCATAAAAATTACGCAGTTGCACCTTGAAATTATGTTGCTTCAGAATATGATACGCAAATTAGTAAAGCTGCAATCTTTTATCGCCATTGAGAACAAAGTCAGAAACAGGTTTTAAAAACAATTGTATTTTCCGCTAGTAAGAGATGCATAGTTTGATAAATTTCGATTAATCTTTAAAACTTATTTTTTTAGTCAGGAATAATCAGCGTTAATTTATAACAGAAAAAAAAAATAAATAAAGAATTTTTGAAAAAACGCAGTAGCTATAATAATCTTCAATAATACATTAAATATGCTAAGAAAGTATATGAAGTCACTATTATGTCTATTATCCAACCAAAAAGAATTTAGATTAAATACTGTAGCAGTAAAATAATACATAAAAAAAACAATTACAAATCTAACTATTTACATGACTTCAATTACTAGTTTATATGCTTTTGCTCAGAAACGTATTAGTTACAATCATAAGTTTTCTTTTTTTTACGTTTAAGAGAAAAGTTAGTAATAAGAAAATGAAGTTTAATAACTATTTTTTTATAGATTTTTAAGGGAACTAATACTATTGTTGAAATATCCTCAGAATCCTTTATGATTTCTTAAGAGAGGAGGGAGAACTAGTCCTCCCGTGTTATTATTTTCCAATTTTATTACTAAAGTGATAGTGAGAGATTATTATTTTAATTAATATAAATTAAACATTACAAATTTTAGATTTTTTTTCCAAGCCAAATCTAATTTCAGTTTAATATTGCTACAACGAAAGTTAATTATTTTTATTGAAAAGGTTTCTTTTATTATTCAAACTCTACTTTCAATGATATTTAGCAAAATTCGTGAAATGTTCCGCAACTGTTATTTATCCTTTTCATGCTAATAGTTTCATAATCACAATGCAATATCCTCAATATGTGCAATTATAACCTACTTTTTAAAATATGTATTATATGCCTTGCATTTGTTCTTTTGACAGTGGATGTGTTTTTGCTTATTGCATTGTTGCCATAGAAACTATATAATACCACCATTGACTTGGTTGCTGATTTTCACTTTCAGTTTTTCAACCCATCTATGAAACGTATTTAATTGAACACTTTAAATGATTTTTTATAAAACTAGCTAAAATCAATGCACTAAAAAAAAGATCAAATCCAGAGAGAGAGCATGGCATTCTAACTTGCCTTATTCCAACGTACTTAGTACGTTGGAATAAGTAAGTAAGCGCGTTAATAAGTACGTTAAGGTAAATACGTAATATTAATGTATTCCAAAGTAGCCGAATGATCATGGCCACGTGACCGGCCTAGTGGAGTCCCGGATTCGAAACCTAATGACACCAACGACCAGCTTGCTTAGAGAGGCTGATGCACGCTTAAATCGTCTAGACTTAAAGTTTTTGTTGGCATGGTGTGTAAATTTGTGGGAAGGAAGTTGTTAGCTCAGATGCCCTTTTCATCACTTGATCGTTAACAAATTTACGCCAAAAGCTCTCATGTTCCTTCACAGTGGGACGTTTATTAAAATCAAATCAATCTAACGCATTTGTGTGAATCTCTTAAATTATATATTCATTTATAAAAGAGGCAACCGATCAAAATATATGGCATAAATGTACATTAACTTTCATGAATGACAAGGTTAAATTTCTCCTATTTCCTGTTTATTGTGTGCTATCGTTTCTCTCTCTCTCTTTCCCCCTTATTTTGTTAAACATTTAGTATTTTTCAACTATTCTTTTTTTTTTCCCTAAATCAAACTTAAATATTCAATGTACACATTTTTTTTCTATTTCTTGAATCCTATTTTTAAAACTTATACAGGGCATTCCCATTTACACTAAGCTTTAAAAAATTATATTGAGCTTTATAGAGGAGTAGGTTCATAAATATCGGCAATAAATAAGTTTTTTCTATTTTTGTATTTTTATGAAATATTAACTTTTAAGCTTCTAATTAAGAAAAAATTATAATTTATTCTACGTACAGTTGAAGTATTTTTAATAGTTTTTAAATACGTTAACGTTTGTCAAAGTCTGAGAGTCACGCCCACTTACGCCACAACAAACTTGCGTGTGCATTCGAACAATGTTATTCTTTTTATCATCGTTTAAAATGCTCTAAAAGGCACTTCTAGCATAAGAAAAGAGATTAATTTAATCATTACTCTCTATTTGAAATACATGTGTTACGCACAAAAGAGGAGGGATAGGGATCTCTCTCTCATTGAAAAGAAATTGAATTCAATGAACTTTTGAAAGGGGTGAAGTGTATAAAAATAAGATAAATATACGTTCATGTCAAAAGTGCTGGATAGCATCAAAGATGTGTACAGAAACTTAGAAATCTAGATACAGTCCAATGCTTTCATGGACATAAAATTGTAACGACAATGTCCCCATGTAATGATCCATGTTACCAAAAAATGTTTTTGTGCGTATAGTTAACTGTGTGACGGATCTATGCGGTTCCTTTCAACTAACTCCTTGGTGTTTTCTTTAGGGAAAGAATTCTTGCAACAACTTTCACCGAAGACGAGAAAACGTGATTATGCAAATTAAGTATTATATATATTCTTCATTCGGAGTTTTTGGGAGTTAGTCTGAAGTGAGAATCTAAGATTATTAAAGTGAGAATTGAGTTTTACTGAAGTGAAGATAGCTCGAATGTGAAATGAATTAATGAGAAGCCAGCAGTCCGGCCGTAGAACGTAAACAGTGTAGGACATATGAAATTGGAATCACTAAGAAGTGATCGAGCCAACTATTAGTGTTCAAGGCTCATATAAAGAATAAATAATTACAAGAGTCATCTGACGATGCGAAATTGTACTAGGAATTCAATTGTTTGAGAGCACCCAAGCCCCGAACAGACCTTCAAGGATCTTTAACATTTTTCACAACATACGACATGGACACTGTCGATTACTGCATCATGAAAGTCCACCTACTTGGGCTGGGATCAAACCGGCAAACTTAGGAGTACAAGATCAGCACCTAACTAACTATGGGGGCAACCCAGCCGGTGGCAAGGAAAATATATATTAATGTAATGAAAAAGCCAGTAACTCAAGCTATGGTGCTGGTTTGCTCTAAAAATAAGTTTCTTTCCAGAGGCGTAGCTACTGCCGTATCAATGATACGGGACCTCAAGCTCTCAGCGGCAAAATACGCGTAAGCAAAAAGTCGCAAAACGTTAAGGGGTTACTAACAAGGACCCCAAGGAACTTTGATATATGTTCCCCTCAAGACTAGCTACACCACAGTTTCTTACTAAAATCCAATTTTCTCAAAACTGCCTTTTGTTTTATTATATATAGGAGCACATTCTTTTCCTAAGCTACTGCACTTTACATGTTATAACTTTGCATAACTTATAAAATGGCATTCTATTAGGCATACTTTGGTTGAGAAATTTTTCAAAAAATTATTCACTTAACTTATAGCGCTAAATATTGTGAAATTTCTGTATTTTTGAAGAGAAAAAAAATCAGGCATGTGCAAATAATTATTTTAAAAGAATAAATAGGCATCACTATAAAAAATCTGTAATTAAAGTACGTAACACATGGTACAAAAACATTCAGTAAGAAATTTGGAGCATTTCATGCAAAAAAAAAGGTTTAAAATGTTCCCTTAAAAATGTCTATTTTAAATATAACTGAAGAACAGATTTTGTTTCATTAACCTACCCCATCGACGCTATGTTCGATTAATTTATATTATGTCTAATAAACACATACGTTTGTAAATAAATCTACCTTATAGTTTTTCTAAAAGCCCCAAAAATATTATTAATGCATACGTTTTTTCCAAAGTTAATCTCACATTTTTCGTTTTTAATTTCAACTAAAATTAGTAGGTATGTGATTTAGTATTTGTGGGAAAACAAATTTCGTTTTTTAGAAACTTCGAAAAAGGTGAAAAAACCTATAATTTAAAAGGAAGGAGAAATAAACAAGCTATATATTGCTTTTAAGTGGTTAGAGCTTTGAACTCCCGACCGGAAGGCCTGGGTTCGATGCCCGATGCCACCAAATGCCCGCCGAGTATATATGGAGAAAATACTCGTTAAATCAGTGGATCCGAATGGTGTTGCCATCTATCGTGTTGAACCGAGAAAAATCGCACTGCCACCTTCATGGGGAGCTCAAAAGCTAAGGCTAAACGACAGGCGTAAAATTCTAGCCCTTAGCCACGATAAGTTTCGTGGACCTTGATCTGATGTTACTGTCGAAAAGGTGGCATACGCAACAACAAAAATACATATTTCTACATATTAGCCTTCAGTATTTTCAGTATGATTGTTTTCAAAAATTATGTTTTTCCTGTTATTTTGTGTAAGTATATTTGGTTTTTTACAACTTCTACACAAAAAACTGTTTTTCCAAACCTGTCATTCCCCAGTTTACACTAAATTGCTTGCTTAAAGACTAAGATGCAAAATTGCCTTTCATCAAATTTAAAGAAAACAACTATTTTTATTTAAATGAAAGGAGTTATTGAAAATCTAATTAGTTACTGTATTTATGTTAACGTTTTCTTGGTTAAGGAAAAATATAACTACATTTTTAATAATAACGGTGCGTATAAAAAGAGCATTCGATTTGTAACCTGTTTTTCTTGGGAATTTAAAATATTCCGTGACATTTTCTTAATGTTAATAAAAAAGTATTATTTTCTAAGTAGTAATTTTCTACTACTTTTTTCCCTTTCAATGCACAACATGTTTTACTAGTTTTTTTCTCCTTCCATTTTTGATTTAAAACCAAAAATTAATATCGAATAAAGATTTTGATAAATTTTATTTGAGTTATATGTGTATTTTCCATCCTTTTTTCATGTACGTAAGGAAACTGAATAGTCATAACCACAAATTCATAAACGGTGATGATTATTTATATTTAGCGGCTGCGCGTTCAAGTCCTGATTCTACTAAAAACACGTGATATCGAAGGGTGATATATTTCTATGGAGCAATGAAAAGGGCTGTACGTTTATCAAACTGGCGTCCTACTGATGAGCAATAGGGAAATCAAGAAGGTTTGGTCTTACCTTATGTCACGGGGCATCTTTGTCATTTTCAAAATTGTGAGGTCTATCAATAATATTGCTCCTTTTGTCGCACAAATTAAATTCCACACATATAAATTTTCATTTAACAATCAATATTTATATAGCAGAAAAGCTACTCATCCACTCACTCATCACGAAATTTAAGGAACTATTTAGCATACAGATTTGAAATAAGGCATGCATAGTGCTCCACCTTACAAAAATCGAATCCCTTGCGGCATTGTGAAGGTTTTAAGTGTGAAAGTAAGACAAAGTATTCCAGTTTTTGATCTGTAAGACCTACTTGACAGCAATGTTTCTTTCAATGAGTATAGATCAGCAAAAAAAGGGGTTTATAGAAATCGATTTCGAATGGGGTGCAGGGGGTATAGACAAAAGTCCCTGTTTTTGTACGATTAGTCGTACAGATGAAATTTAGTAAGCATGTTGTGGATGTGGTAGTCTAGTGGTCAAGATCGCTGACTCGTAGCTGGCTTGTCATGAATTCGAACTTAGTACCACTGAAGACCTGAAGTGTATAGGGAGGATGATGCAAGTTAAATCTGTCGAGAATCAAACATCCGCCAATTGATATAGCATGGAAGTTAATAGAGAGGTTGTTAACTCAGGTGCCATCCTCGTCACCTGACTATGGTTCAAAATTGCGTGGTCTGTCGCCAATAGCTTTTGTTCAGCTTTATAATCGACGCTAATAAGTCTCAATCACTTGGTAAGCATGTTTCTTGTATAGAGTAGAGATCCAGCAAGAATGGGTTTGTGGAATATCGTCTCCCACATCGTCATACAATATTTAGATATTCGTTTTAAACATTATTTATATATATTGATCAAGAAGTAAGAGGGTATAACTGGTACATTATCCTGTATAAAGTTACACGTATTTAATTTAAAACTTTTAACAATTTTTGGCAATATAATTTTTATTTAATTATTGCTTGTTTATGTATTTTACATCTGAATTTAATACCTAAAGAGCTTACAAAAATTAATTTTTAAAGAGATCAAGCAACTTAATGCAGCATTTAAAAGTTTTTAAAATATCTTAATGCTGCACTACCCAAAATCAATATTTATGTATAATTATTTGATCCTGCGATCGCTGTTATGTATAATGATTTGATCCTGCGATCGCTGTTAGAATAAAAACTATTACTCGTTCAAAGAAAAATGAATTTAATTCAAAAATACATTTCTTACTCCTCTATATACCAATGCCCTCTAAGCCTGAAGTAAAATAAATGATCTCATGAACTTTTACAAGACACTTAATTACAGCCAAAAGCCTCGACTTCTGGCTGTCAATTCGTACATTGTTGTTTCTGAAGCAACGTAAAAATCAGCACTGATTTTCCGCTTTATGAGATCGCGGTAATTCAAACACTCAATACTTGTGACACAAAGAAATTTAAGCTCCTTCGTGGTGTCTTTTTATGTGTCCCCCTAATAAAAGAAAAACTCGTAGTCTTTTGTTTTAGGTTATATTCTTTTTTTTTTCAGTTAGATTTATCCACACGGATCAAAAAGCGAATTCTTTGAGATTGAGCGGAATACTATATAATGACAGTGTGGTAGATTTTAGCGAAAGAGCTGAATGAGATACCTTAACAAAAACGAGAAGGAAAATTCACACGAAATCTCTAGCATTTTCGTTGTTTCCTAAACATATCAGTGTTCTGAATAATTCGAAAATAAATCACAGGTTTCGCAACGTCGCAGCTTATTTCTATCAATTCTTTTTTTTCTTCTGTTTTTCTGTTTTTTCTTTTTGGTTTTTTTTATTTATTTTGTTTTTATTCTTCAAATTCACATTTTCTAAACATGCTTATCTGTAAAACTGTACAATAAATAACATTTCCACAAAATATTGCTATAAGAAGCACTAAAAAATTTTTTGAAATATTTGAAAACGAGAATAAAAAGCTACCAACAATAAAAAAAATATCTTATTTCAATTAACACAGATTTTTTAACAATATATAAATTGAGATGAAATACTCTGAATTTCAACAAATTTCGAAATATGTATTCGAAATTGACAGAACTCGCTCTGATTCATCTGCTATAAAAGCTTTTTTAACAATATACGAATTGATGAAGTACTGAATTTCAAAAAATTTCGAAATACGTATCAGAACTTCAAAGAATTCGCTCTGATTGATCTGCTGTAAAAGGCGCTTAAGCATAATTACATACGCTTATTTGAAGGAAATGAGAGCTATTATATGCATTGCCTAAGCAAGTATTTGCGAAACTATAATGCTTTTAAATATGCAGTTGCAAGACTTACAAGTTTTCGGAAGTGTTATGATGAAATATACTACTTACAAATTCTCACATTATACTTTCCAAGATAAAAAAATAGGTTTCATCAGGAATGAGTTCTCACAATGGAATGATTTTCACAAAATACTTATGGAAGGGAAAATGTTTGAAATTTCAGGTCAAAATATGTAAACTTTATTGAACAAAATGAAGAACAGTGGTATCATTCAGTATGGCACATTCTGCATTTTCTATAAACCAAGAAGAAAATTAATGATAAAGAATTTGTAAGAACAAAAAATACGATTTAATGAACATCTTAAAAATCAATTTGTAAATAAAAATGTAACAGACAGCTTGATTTCCTTTTTTTTTCCTCACAAAGAATTTAAAAGAAATTTTCTTAAAACTAATTGCTCATTTTATTTCTTGTAAAATTTTTATTGGTTAATCTCTATCGGATGTAAAAAAGTTTTAAAGATAAAAACCTATAAATGAATTCTTACACGCATTCCTAGAATATTCTTAAGCAGTTCTTACCACAAACATACAAAAATTACTACAAATGTACGAATTCCACAGATAGGCAACAGGAATACTGTATATCTTAAAAATAACTACTATCGTAATTATTTTGCAGAAACCAGTTTGTAACAATTTTAAATGTTTATATTTATGCGAAGCGTTGGGAAATTTATCTCGAACACTTAGTGTACTATCTCAAAAGTCAAGATAATTACATAACAATCTTTACATATTTCTGCTTCTATTGACTTTTATGTTTTTTTTTGTTTTTCAGTTTTCTATTTGGTAAATGTTGCATTCTTTCTTCACACAATCTTTTTTCAAGTAGAAACTAAACTCAGAGGCGCAATGGCATACTGTGCCTATCTCAGTAATTGTGACCCTGGGCTCTGAGGTGCATGAGCAGATGTTCCGGTCAGGTGGTCAGTGTGGCGTGAACCGCCCCCCCCAGTGTTTAGTTCAAAGAAAGTTTGGTATTCATTTAACGACCCCCTGAAGGGATGAAAGGCTGAGTCGACCTTGCCCACCCTGGAGATAAAACCCCAGATCTGTGGTGTGGAAGCGCTATACCAGTGATTCCCAAAGGGGTCTATGACGACCTCCAAGGGTCTATGTCAGCCAAAAATTAATTTGGGGGTCCATGAGGTACAAGTGGGGGTCTATAATAGTGGCTCTCATTGAACTAGATAGTGACTTTAATTTTAAAAGGAAATTTATAATCAAGTGGAAACCAAATTTTACCTATTTAACAGATTTTTTTACTAAATTTGCTGAGATTAATTTGTAATTACAAGGTGACAGCATAAATTATATTAAAACAAGAACCATTTCAGCTTTTCTTTCCTGAGTTCAGCTAAAGAAGTATAATACTGGAGGTCCCGAATTTTTCTAAATTTGGCACAGACAATCCGTCAAAACGTTTTAACCTGCGTTCAAAATTTAAATGCCTTTTTATTCAGATTTTAAACCCAGGTTTGAGAATGCTTTGACTAAGGTTATACCACATTAGGCAAATAATTTATTTGGTCATTTTGAAAAAATGCCACATTACAATAGAAACTGATCGTAATAAGCACAAACGAAGATCTTAAAGTTTAGAAACGGATGCCAGCAATTTTGGCTTTCAAAAGTCAAACATGTTATTTGTCCCGACTTATGGAATATCGTGAAGAAATTTTTCATTGCTACTGTTAAGGAGTTTCAGCGTGGTTGTCAATCTCCAAAACAAAAATAATAAAGAAAAAAAAACTGGACAATACTAACAGGAGATTTTCGGTTAAACCAGACAAGATTGATACCAAACGTTGAAAATTTGATATTACAGTGCTCTCCCATTAAAAAAATTGGTTTGCTGTTTAGTTAGTTTATTTAACAGTTTTATTTATTAATTAACTTTTAATTAATCAACATGTGCTTTTTAAATTTTAAACACTATACTTCATTACAGTTAGAAATTTAATCCTTTTAAAGTAGGAATAGTAATACCAGCTGTCAAAAAAAAAGACATTTAAGCTGATAAATTTACAAAAACTCACTATTATTTAAGCAAGGGTCTACCGCAAAGCGAAAAACATGGCTAGGGGTCTATGAGACTAAAAAGATTGGGAACCTCTGCTCTATACGCTACTACTCGGCAATGGCTTCTTTCAAGTTGAATGGCAATTAAATTGTATTGATTAAAATAATAAACCTTGTAATAAAGGGCAATTTAAATTATAAATGTGTTTCTGAAATATATATTTGCAGCCTCGGTAGTTTAGGGGTTATGATTGCGTAATGACGAGTTTGGGTTTGACACCTGGTGTAGTGAAGCCTCCTATATCTAAAGGGGATGATGCATGTTAAATCTGTCGAGGCTGAAAGTATAATTGAACTAATCCAGTGTCGTAGATTTATAATAAGCAGAAAATACATTGAAAATTGTTTAACACGAAACTGAGGGGAATGAAATATGTTTTCGTGTTAAAAGAATTTCGTGTTGAAGGATATTTTAAAAAAACGTATATTTAACAAAATAAAGTTTATTAAAGTACATTTCATTTGCATAGATGTGTATAAATGCATGTATTGAATAAAAATCAATGAAACAATTCACAAGAACTTTATGAAATTTAATATGAAATTTTTAAGTTTTTTTCAAAAGCAAAACATTCATTGATTTTTTGGAAAACATCTGATATTTTTCTTTGCATTGTCCTTTATAGCATCAAATTTTCAACTAATTGTTCGATGTCGTGTAATTTGTTATTCATTTCACCATCGGTATGTGCTTCTAAATATATGTGCATACATTACATGATGTTCCTCCTTTCGGATGACGTGGGAATAGGACCTACATTATTCATATAATTTTCGTGGTCAGAATCTTCGTCACTGATATTTCTGAGCCTTGATAAACTCAAAAATGTCTTTGTCTGCCATAATTGGGGCTGTACACACATTTTCATCATCTACTCCAACGAATTATTCCGTGATACAGCAAGACAGTATAATTATACAGAAACTTTCTCAAACATTTCATTAAATGTCTGGTGTTTCCCGTATTTTGTTCATTCGCAGAAAGGAAATGTTTTCGTGTGAAGCAATTTTCGTTTCATGTTAAGAGAAAAAAAATGCATGAAAATATATAATAGTTTGTTGCAATCGTTGCATTATTTCACTTTAACCGATATTTCACCTTAAGCGTTTTCGTGTTAAATGTATTTTACTGTATTTGTGATGCTTAAACTCTCTCAATCTCAGTGGCGCAACAGCCCATGAGGGCCAAGGCCTACTGTGCCCATCTAAGTATACGTGACCATTGGGCGCTGGGGTGCATGAGCAGATGTTCCGATCAGGTGGTCAGCTTGAAGCGAAACCCCCAGTGTTTGGTCCCCAAGTAAGCTTGGTTCTCATTTTATTGACCCACTGATGGGATGAAAGGCTGAGTCAACCTTGCCCAGCCCGGGGTTTAAACCTCGGACCTGTGGTGTGGAAGTGCGATGCACTAACCATTCAGCCACTGGGCTTCGATGCTTAAACTACACACAAATATTTCCCTATAGTAGCATTATGTTTAAAGATCATTTTATACTTCTACAACAACACAACGGCAGCTTTCAAGAATACGTTGAATACAACCGCATTACATTTTCTGAAAATTGCATGTATCTGCTATAAAAGCTGTTAGCCAACTTTTTCTCAAATAATTATAAAAAAAGGTATATCTTGCTCATTATAAAGAGACTGTTTCGCCGCTCAGATGTATTTTTAACTGCATATTCATGCTGGCTTTGAAAACTGAATATTATGTACAGTTGTGCCGAACTTCAAACTGTTTTTGAGCCTCTCGGAACAAAATTTTATAATTATCTTGAACTAACTGTTCTCTTAACTGTTAACTACGAAAGTTGTTTTTATTCCCAACTGTAGCAGTAGGGGGAAATAAGCGTTTGTTTGCTCTTTAATATTTAATCGTAGTAATACTCACACACAATTCCTACTAAATATATTTTAAAATTCATTTTATTACTTTTAATCGTGAATGTGAGTTTCTTTACGTCTCCCACATTCCTCATTTAATGAGATTTAAACACAATGAACCTTGTGATTTAAGCCACTTCAGTACAACACAATAGGTTTGAGTGATAATTTTATAAAATTTAAAAAGTAAAAATTTAGTTTTAATTAGAAATGTTTAACTTCAGTGAATATTTTTTATGCTGCTTATAGACATTTTAAAGAAGTATTACACCAAATATATTATCTTTTCTAAAACGTAAGCCAAACAGACATGATTTAATAACTGAGAATAAAGTGTTGCGTTTTTTCATATAATTTATCGAAATATCAGAGTACGCATTTATTCACATTTCTAAAATTAATAATTCTAATTGTAATGAGATGTTAAATTAACTTTTCAAAAATTTGCGTCAAATGCTTAAACTTCATAGAGAAATTTTTAAGCGCTGTTATTAATTCCCTGGCTTTTAACCATGGAATTACTTTAGTGAATAATTTATATAATTTATATTTTAATGTCTTATAAATAATATAATTAAATTTTAATAATTAATACATTATATTTCCAGTTTTTAATTCAATTTATATAATTGCGTAATAAATGACAAACTTTCGCGTATGTAGAATTACATGACATTCTTTTTTGTCTCATGTATGCAAGCAGACACTTTAAATGATGTGTACGCAAAGAGCAAAAATATTCCGATGCAGCTAAATTTGGGTCTTTAATTAATTCAGAATCCTTTAGCTTCAATTGCATTTGCTATTTCAGGACCATGGAACGATTTAAGCAAAAAATTTTAATGTAACGATTTTCCAAATTTGTTTGGTTGCCTCCTATGTGTGTGCACTATTCAAAACCGATTTTGTGCTCAAAACTTCATAAAAAGCTAGCCATTTAACTTTTTAAGGAAAAAAACATAAAATTTTTTAAGTGATTTTAAAATGCTACTCTTCCTTCAAAAAATTAAGTACACACATGAAATTTGATTTACTAGTACTTCAAACCATGTATAACAAAAGTTGGTATGGGTTTTCTGATAACATGATTGGTATCGATGAAATACTTCTTTTTATGAATGCTTTTTAAAAATTCCTTAAAATAAGTATAAATTCTGAGTTCAGCTATTTTTTAAGAAATAAGTATTGCTTTTATTCAAAAATGCATACCAACTTTCGTTACATGCACTATTAGCACTAGGTAAAAAAATTCAAAGCATTAGGCACAATAGAAAAAAAGCCTTAACATTTTAAATGAAGACAAACTTGTTATTTTACCTTTCTGAGATAAGTAAGTTTAAAGCTTTGATTTGAAATAGGAATGTGAATAAAAACGAAAGTATAAGCTATCATAATTCTACATTTTATAAGTTTAGAGCTTTCAAGTTTTGTGAGGTTTTAGAAAAGTATACAAAAAATAATTTAGGCTAAAAAATTTAGATTTGATTTTTTGACTGATTTTTTGTCATTTGAATCGTTTTGTGGACACTTAAATAAATATAGCAACTAACTCAGAAAAATATTAACTGGCATCTTTACAGTCACGTGATGCAAATGAAGGTCCGCCTTGTAGAAATGCTGCTGCATGTTGAATCTGTCTTGGCTCAAAATCTTTCCGTTGGTGTAAAGTGAGTGAGTGAGTGAAGATTAACATTGCACTTTGACACTCCCCTCTCTTAACTTCCATTCCTCGACAACGGGAGGAAGTTTGGGCCTTGACAGATTTAACGTGCATCGGCCTCCTCTGCATGGCGTGTCTACAGCAGTGCAAGGCTCGTACTCATGGCAGGCCTGCTACGAGTCCGTGATCTTGACCACTAAACTACCGCAACCTTCCCCATTGGCGTAGTGTGGGAGTGAGGAGAGTGATTTGCCGCATCTCTGGTGTCATTCTCGTCATTTAAACCTTTTTCTAAATCACGAGGTTCGTCACCAGTAGCCCTCGCATTGCTTTAGGTGCGATGTTAATAGACAGTTACTCACTCACTACAGTCACGTGAACATGTTGTGACGAACCTATACGCGTTCTTTCACTAATCTTTGGGGCTATTAAAAATAACAATCTTTTCCTGAGAAGAAGACGAGATATGCAAATTAAGTTTATTATATATAGTTCAGGTTCGCTCACAAGAAAAACTAGAAAGTTAGAGGGTAGGAAGTTAGTTAACTAAAGGTGACAAGTGAGATATAAGGAGAAGAAATACGGAAAAAGATTAGGAAGTCCGTGTAAGAAAATAAAGACAAAAAGGTGATATTGATAAAGAAATTGATGGATTAAGCCTTAATAGATAAGAAGTCTGCCAACAGTTCAGGCATTTGTCACCTTTATAATATGTTTGATACTTAATTTATTAAAGAGGTTTAAGTGGCAATGAGTAACATATCTATTGTGTAAAGCAATATTGAGGTAAAAGTTTGATTAATATAAAGTGGTTAATTTATTAGATATATTCTCCGAAAACGCGACTCTCGTCCCCTCCCTTTGTTGACTGATCGGAAACATCCTATTTATTATGATTCATTGAATTGTTTTTGAGTTAATTTAAACGCTGAATAAATAATTTCAAATTATCATGTTAAATCATCTATCCCTTCCTCCTACACTTTTAGCCAGGTCTCAAGGTAGACGGGGGAGGGGGGTATTACAATGCTATAAGCAACAATCAGACATGATAGCTTCTTCCCACTAGGAAGATGTTTTTACTGCTCTCTAGTAATGCCTTAAAGTTTTTCAAAAAGTATCTTGAGACGTTTGGGAAAATTAATGGTAGCGTGTGTGAGAGAAAATATATTAAATATAATTCAATTATTTTACATCACATCTATTTATTACAGTATTTACATTTAAATAGAAGTTATTCATACTATCGTTTATTTGAATACAACAGAATATAATGTTTGTGAGGGAGGAGGTAAACGCAACCGATCTTCTTGGTGTTTCAAACGAACTCCTTTTCACAATCTTCAGTCTTGAGACCCGCAATATTTTGAGATTCACATGTGCTAATGAACGTGTTATCCTACCCACATAAATATGCCGATTTTGCAGCTGTGGGGCACAAAATGACCACAATTTCTTCTAATTCGGAATCTAGTTTGTATGCACCTATCGTGATATTTTGAGATCAGAGATGTTTTTTAATGGGGCTGCGTATTGGTATTTTTTACCTTTGTAGACCTAGTTCATTACCCAGGAGCTGGTATCACTTTTTAGTGCGGCACCGTATAGGCGACACTAATTGCCGCAAGTAATTTTGACGCTCAGTTTCCTACCTAGTGTAAGACACCTGAGCTCTGATGATGCGAAATTGAACTTGGGAATTTAATTTTGCGTAGAGCACCCAAACCAAACGGGCACTTCAAGAGATTTTTTACACGTCGCATAATCATACAACATGACCGCTGAAGATTTTCTGCATCATGAAAATACAACGACTTGGGCTGGGGTCGAACCCACAAACTTGGGTGCAGAAGGCCAGAGACAAACCAACTACGCCACCCAGTCAGCAGATCAGAAATGTAAAAGTTCAATAAAATAGAATGATCCATACAGGATAAAAGAAATATTTGAACTATAATCTTGAAACTATCTAGACATCGAACTGACATTGAGTTGTGTATTATCCTCCAGATTTATGGTAAGATGTGTGTGGTATATATAATAAAAAAATTTGAGCTATCTGATTCTCTCCCTCCAATAATTAGCTTTTATAATTAATTAAGGCACACTATCTCCGAAAATTTTGCAAAATGCATATCAAGGTATTCTACGAGTAAAATAAAGAAAAGCGGGTTCCATAGAATATTTATACAGTAGAATTGAAACAACCAGAGAACACTGTTTATAACAGAAATCGATTACCTATTTTATACTTACTGAAAGTAGTGTCAGTAGTAGACATAAATATCAGCTTACTACTTACTTTTATATGTGTATCAGATGAATTTTACAAAATTCAAAAAAAAAAGTTGTGGAAAGAACTTTATAACATTTCGAGACAAAAGCATAACTTAGATTTCAGAGCCACAGAACGAGCCGTCTAGGGTGAGTATTTCCTTATAGCGTTCAAACAATCCAGACACTTTATTTTTGTGCACTCTAGATAACTACATTTTTCAATTTAGCTGTCTCACTGGTATGAAAAATAAATTTCCAGCCTTTTCGATCTGTCTGCATTTTGAAGTGTTTTCCATTATTCCATATTCCATAAATCAAACTCAAAAAAAGTTTTATTAACTACTTTAGTTAGATATTTATATTTTTCCTTGAAGGAGAGAGGGAGAAAGTCTGCATTAATTAAAAACCTCTTTCTTTTACATAATTTTGTTGCGAAAATGCTTTAGGCATTCAAATCTTCATTTTATTTTTTGAAACACTAAACGTAATACATTTTAATAAAAAATACTTTAATCGGTGTGTGACTGTTACAAATTCCAAGTAAGAATTAAGTCCAACAAAAGAAGTTTTCATATTCAAACTCTAATGCTTGTTTTTATAAAGTTCAGTAAATTAGCTCACTCTATCAAAAATATACCAAAAAAAGTTCATCGAAAATATTGAATAACAAAACTGTTATCTTTATTTCCTAATGCCCCCCAATCTTAGCAAAAATTAATATAAGGGTTTTACTTCTATGCGGAGTAAGAACTTTATTATTATTTTTTATTGATGTTCTTCAGCAACATTAGGAAACAACTTATGTATTTATTACCTGTTTGTATGTAGTGTCTTAGTAGATTTACTTTGAAAATTTCAAATTCAGAAATTGTCCGCAAGAAATTAAAAAAACAATTGCATATTAGGTACTTGCGTACTATCAGAATCATGTCAACTTTCAAGATAATTCACCATATTGACAAAGACCGGTTTCGCATGTGTCGAAGGCGCTGAAGTAGCAACCATTTTCTTTGTTTTATATTTCTCCGCTTGCTGCTATTCTAAGCCTAACCGTTCGTTAATATTGCTAGCTCAAATACTAAAAAGCGAATCGGGAATTAACCAAATTCTTAAAAAAATAAAATTAATTAAAAAAAAATATTATATTACTGATTACTATTTATTTATTCAGCTTTTCATCCCTTCAGTGGGTTGATAAATGAGTACCAAGCTTGCTAGGGAACTGAACACTGGGAGTTTCGCGTCAGACATACCACTTGACTGAAACAACTGCACATGTACCCCAGCACCTAAGGACACGTAAACTGAGACAGGCACAGTAGACCTTGGCCCACCATTGGTTGTTGCGTCACTGAGTTCAGTTCAGTATAATTAAAATATAACTTATTTTTCGACTAAGTTCTCCATATTCTCATCAAAGTATTCCATTTTTAGAAATCGTACGGTCGCCAATGCAATGTCACCAATATGGTTACGAATGCATGTAAGTACCATATATTTCTTTTAAAAATTCGTAAAATGTTCTTACAGCTCTTACCTTGAAAGGAATAACAAAAATAAACTCCTATTTGATGGGAATAGAATATACTAATTCTAAATCTAGGTATTTAAAAAAAAGGAATTTGACCTTCACATATAAACTTACCTTACCAATGACACTGACTAATAAGTGAATTATAATATCTTCTATAAACGACCTTAATAAAATTTCTCCTGCATATAAATGTCGCTCCCGGTGAACAAGCTTATATCGAAATCTTGATAGTGTAATTAGAGTTTCAGTTCTTACCTATTTGCATGTAATTCAGAAAATGAGCGTGTGCACGCTAGAAAGGGAATCCATCGAACAGAATAAAATCATAGAATAGAGTATTGAAAGCAAAAGCGAATGTCATAGTTATATTAGTAAAAATGTTTTGCATTTGAGTACACATGAACACGAACACAAACAAAATAGCCAAATACATAGTACAAGTATTACTCTCCTTTTTCAATGTCTCAAGGAACTGGTTCTCGTAACATTTTCAATATTTTATTTGCGTCGCTCTGAAAAAAATGCAATTGTCTTTGGGTGTGTGTGATTATAATAAAAGTTAGGTTTCTATTAAATGAGTGCAGCATGAAAGAAATATGAGTAGTAATCGATTTAAGTTGCTTCTGGAGCTGTAGTAGGCAATAATATTTGCCATTAATTATATATATATATGTATGATTTTTTAAAAAAAGCGTATAAAAATGAATAGTTTTTTTAATATTAGTGTCAGTTAAATTAAAACATGCATACAAAACTATTTTAAAAGTATTATTGCAATAGAAAGTTTTTAAAATGCAATTTTTGGCAAACAATAATGACAGAATGACACATTTTCAAAACATTCTATTTTTATGAAAAATGATTCTATAATATTTTGCAATATATATAACTAGGACTTCATTACAGAACCTGAACTAGAAATTTTTATAAATTCCCTTCATTTCCAGAGTTACTATCAATTGAGATAATAACAAGGGTATTTTGATAAAATTTATCTACTCTGATATATTAAAATAGGAGTAAATCAACTTTCAGATTATATCAGGCTCTCATTGTAATTATATCGGGCTTAAACTATATCAGGCTCATCATTATTAAATATGGGTCTCTATAGACGTCTTAGCTATATCTAGGCAAAATATTATTAGAGAAACGATTTTCTTAAAAGAGAATGTTTTGAAAATATGTCTCTTTTTTTTCAATTTTTCCCCCAAAATTGCTTTAAATAATTTTTTCTTGTACTAATATTCTTAAAATTATTTTAAGTGTAATTCTTTTCAAGTAGCATTAAACATGAAAAGAAAAATAATTCCTTCATACGCTTTTTTCAAAATCATGGCTCAGAATGCAGTCAGTCACCTTAGCAAGGCATTTTGAAGCAACACTAGGGTTTAATTTGAGCCACGCTCAAGTGACAAGAATGACATCTGAGGTGTGGCATCCCACTTACGAAACTCCTTGAGAACTTTAAACCTCGAAAGATTTTACATGCATTTTAATACATCTGCAGAGTAAATCTTCAGTGGTACAAGGTCTCGCACTCATGATCCAACGGTTCGGTAATGAGACGGTAATGTAATGAGACGCATCTCAGTTTTAAAAAAAAAGGAAATTATAAAACCCTTTATCAACTTTTAATTACTATATATAACTCATTTCATTCCATAAAATGTAATTTTTAAGCAAGTACACACACACAGTTGCTCTGTCTGCTACAATAGTCCTATTCAATGATATTTTATTCTTAGAAATAAATTTTCATTGCAAATCTGTTCCCCGCATAACAGAAACATTGTTTTTCAGTATTCTCATTTCCACGGAAATTTCTTTGTACTGTCTTTATTTTCCATTTATCACAGAAAATGATTGTAGGCTTTAGAGGTAACAAGCGCACGAATTACCCTCAATTTGAAAGATCACGGTCTAAGAAATTTTCAACAACAAAATGCATGTTCACTTTTTTTCCTACAATTTAAAGCTTTTTCGTTATGTTCTTAAATGTTTTTTTTTTCTTTCGGCTTAGGAAGAATACAAAAATATACAAAACATCATTTCAAAGCGTAAAAAAAAGTGCGGAAACGAAGAAGCACAATATCCGGTTTTCAAAATGAACTGATTCAAAGCATCCTTTGAATTTTTAATATAATACCATGAGAGTTCTACAATTTAATTTAGCACTTCGTTTTTAATATTTTTTTTAGAGAAATGGATTAGACACAATTTTCTCTACAATTTTTCTAATCTATTTCTCTTAACTATAAGAATATTGTGGAAAATTTTAATTATGAATGCAAGAGAATTTACGTAATAAATACAATAAATTTTAATTGTAAAGAAATCATACAAGTATGTATTAAAATTCATTTAGTTTAATAAAAAAAAAACAGTTCCTTCATAGTATTCGAGGATTACTATTTTTTTAAAAATACTAATCCTCGAATTTTCTTCAAATTTATACTCGATTTTCTTTCTTCGTAATTTAGATATTTACAGATATATATCTATATATCCATAATTCTGGATAGTCTATATAGGAGAACTGAAAATAAGCTTTTGAAAATCATCTGCCTTTAGAGATTATGTTATGATAACAGTTTCAGTCATAAATGTAAAAACATCGTAGACATAAAAAAGAAAGATGATTTTACAGAAGGGATATTTCATCGTAATTTCTGGAAAAAAATAATTTTGACAGTAGGAAAATTAAAATGTTTATAGAAAGGGTAAAAAAAAACTGTTCCATTCATACAATTTGAAAATATTCGTGTTTGAAATATTAAAATCCATTCATTTTATATTCACATGACTTGAATATTATTTTTATCAAAGAAAAGTCAAATAAAACTATACAAAACTTGCATTTTCATTTCACTGTTATTTTTCAAAAGAGGATGATTGAACGAATTCTTTGTCAATAGTGTTATTTTCTTTAAAAATATAGAGAGAGGATTTTTTTGAATTTAAACATCGAAAACTCTTCGTGCATTAGATTCGAACAGCAAGTAAAAGAAAAACACCCGTTGGCCTTCCTCCATGTTTCAAGAATAATTAGATTAACCGAAAAATACTCGGAAAAGCATGATAAATATTTAAAACACGCATCGTGAGTGTATTCAAATTTAAGAATCTCTGAAAAAGTACAAAAATATATAGCCAATAATCTCTCTATGTATTTAAACTAGCGATACAGAAATATTTGTAGAAATCGATCAAGAATTTATAAGAACAGAATCAATATGCTTTACCCTTTAGAGTTTGTTGTATTCTCAGTTATTAAATTTATACTGCAAGAAAATAGAAATATATAAAACTATAATCCCTAAATATGTTCCCATAAAATATCTACGTAATACTTTTGACATTATACCATGTGCAATATTTTTAACATTATATTCATAGTTCGAGTTCATAAAATTCTGTAAGTTGCATTTAATATTTCCGGAGGAATAATAATGAAATATAAAAATTCACATTATGTTGGGCATCAAAATATTATACATAATAATCTGGTAGGAAAAAAAATATGCTACTGTTTGTAAAAAATGCAACACCATGATGGAATCATCAAAATTAAATTAAATTTAATGACTTGTATTATTACAAATAAATGACGAAATTTTCAACGCAAAAAAACAATATTAAGTGTCCAATCTGGTGTAGCCACTTCGCGCTGCAATAAGTGCTGCTATACGACGTGGCATGGAATCAAACAGATTTTGAATGTCTGCTTGTGGAAGAGAATTCCATATTGCTTGTATGCGCATCAAAAGTTCATCGTTTGAAGCTACAGGACGTGGATCACGAGCGAGACGCCAACTAACCAAATTCCACACGTGCTCAATAGGTGACATATCCGGTGAACAAGAGGGCCAAGGAAGAAGTTGTATGCGTTGGGCTGAACAGAAGTCTTGAACAGTCCTTGCAACATGTAGGTGTGCAAAACCCTGCTGAAAGTTAGCTCCAGGGATGCCTTGAAGGAAGGGAACGATTTCGGGCTGTAGAACTTCACGGACGAACCTATTGCAATTGAGCTTACCTCAATTCGTAGCAAATCGGATCATGTGTGCGCATGATACAAAATCGCAAACCAAACGATAACTCCGGGTATTAGGCCCCTATGTCGTTCGATAACGCACTCTGGAAAGCAGCGTTTGCCGACATAACGTCTAACACGAATGCGGCCATCATGGTCCCACAAATTGAAGTGTGATTCATCTGAAAAGTCAACTTGGTGCCTATCAGCTTGTCAGGTTCTGTGCTCATGAGCCCATTGCAGACACAGCAGTCGATGGTTTGCCGTGTATAAAGGCATTCTTGTACGCAATCCATGGTGCAGCAGACATCGAAGAATTGACGAAGCCAAAATTAGTACACCTGTAGCAGAACACCAACGTTCTGCCAACTGCCTGTAGGAAGCTGTATGGTCAGTCACCACCATGCGCATCAGGTGCCGTTCGTTGAACTCTTACGTCACCTTCCGTCGTCCACTGCCAGTTTTTAGAGTTGTTCGGTGCTCGTCGGTCCACTGCTTCCAAACTCGCATCATTGCGGAACTGTCCCGCTTGCACACGAGCTCCTATTGCGCGAAAGGAAATTCCTCCTTCTAGAATGCCGATAATCCTTCCCCGTTCAAACTCCGTAAGTTGTTGGAATTTCTCCTTATTTCGTCGTGGGGGCATACTTCGGTCTCACTAAACGTTCACCACTAACAAATAATCATTAACAACGTCCCGCAGCAGTCTTCTATTTATACCCTTTCAGCATCAGCTCAGAGGGCGCTGCGCACGCCACGCATGCGCGGTGGTTCTGAAACCTTACTATTTTACGTAACATCTTATAATTGGTATTTCTGCAAAGTTCATTTAATTCTGATTATTCCTTCATGGTGTTGCTTTTTTTACAAACAGCAATGTACAAACAAAGATAAAAAATCAAACTTGGAAAATGTAGTAATTTATCTACAATGTGTGTTCGAAGAGTGAAAAATCAAAAGAACGGGCGTGCAAAGACTACAGTGTGACTCAATGAAGAATAATTGAATGCTGTGTGCTACGTGCATTATCCTGTTGGAAACTGAACATAACTATGTTTTGAAAGTAGAAGATGCACAGAGGCACAAATACAGACAAGTAATGGCAGCTCTTTGATGTGCGTATAAGGGGAAACGGGAAGAAAATCTAATGAGATCCTAAATCATAACACATCATGCAGTAATAGACCTACGATAATTATCTGAAGTGCCACCAGATTCGGCAATCGTAATCTTGTATGAGAAATCATAGCTAGTTTGAAAAGATAATGTTGCGACATTCCTCTGTCCATACCCGAAATTCAACGCAACATTGCAACCACTGTAAAAAACAGGTTGCTGCAATTCCATTTTACTGCAGACGACATCGAATGGTACAAGATGACGTAGGTTAGCGTACAGCAAATTCTTGCGCTAAGGGCTCTTGATATTTCAATGTGGTCACGGTAGCCTAGTGGTTAAGGTCACGAACTCGTGGCTGACGTGTCATGAGTTCGAGTTCGAGCCACTGAAGACCGGCCATGTAGAGGCAGCTAATGAACGTAAATCTTTCGAGGCTCAAAAGACCTCCTGTTGATGTGGCGCGAAGGTAAGGAGAGGGGGTACCACTTGACCATGGTTCAAAACTACAAAATCCGTTGCCATTTTTAATCGTGTAACTTTATAGCACGACCTCAAATTCTCTCTCTCACTATCTCACTCGATGCTACAAATCGATCAGTTATTGGCGAATGCACAACAAACTTTCCCGCACAGGGTTACAACGAGGCTGATCCTACCCATCATCCGCAGTAGTGTATACAAACCTCTCTTACGAGGTGGGTACATTCGAAAAAGCATGCCAAAGGAAAGGTCTGATTAGGGGTTAAATACGAGTACCTTAATCCCACCCGTGTGTACTCATTTTTCGTCCTTAAGACCTTACTTCATACACCCTCTACTCCATATCCGCATCACTATAGCTTGATCTTGTCCAACATGAGCAATGAATTCTCGGAAAGATATCTACATTCCTTATAAGTTACAATTCGTCCTATGTCAAAAAAATGTGTGCTCAACAGTTTTTCAGAGAATTTTTCCAGTGAATAATTCCAAAAGAATATAAACAACGGGAGAAACACAATTTATTACTTGAAACAGTGTTCGGTTTTGCCTTTTATGTAGCGTTTGTATAGCCAGCAGTGTTTTTTAAAAGTAGTATTGATTTTTCATATCATTTTCTTGATCACAGTAGTTACACCTTTTAATTTTTTTATTCGTACCATTCGGTTGTAATTTTTAAGTGCAACTTTTATTTTCTGATTTATTGTGTAACAAATTATGTTTTTAGTTAGCATTTATAGACACAAACTAGTTTTCAGTGGAAAATATTTATTTTTTTTTTCAAATTCAAATGTAATATATGATTAATAATTAACAATATTCAAAACTTAACTCTCTTTGAATTGTTGAAAATGCATTGTATTAATAAATGCTTTAAAACTAACTATTTTAAATAATTTAATGACAAAAGTAATAAGCATATGCGAAAACATATGTGTATTATATAATTTCTAGAACTCATACATTCCATTAATGATTACGAATTTGAATATATTAGCACGATAAAAAAAAAGTATATAGCGATGCAATAACAAACAGTTTTTTTATTCTCTTCTTATATTTAAGGATATAAAAGATAATACTTTCATGAAACTAATTTTTTATTAGTACTAACTATTTCTTAGTATAAATATAATTATTTATTTAACTATTCAAGAGCATGAACTTTTTTAGTTTCATGTTTTTTAATTTTTGTTATTTGACAATAGTAGTATTTCAAATAATTCGTTATGAATTGTTCAACTGTAATTATTTCTTAATATTAAAATGAAATCCTTTTAATATTACTCTTGCTATGGTAAAAGCAGAAATCTAACTGAAGTACAAAAATACCACGCTTTGTATGCTTCATCTAGTGACGATCCCAGGGACGTCTTAAGGCACGGGTCAGCTGGTCCTAAGGCCCGGGCACAGGGCCTCGTCTTGTTCTTAACTCAACCTCAATAAGATCCTGATCCGAATATTTTTAATCGTCAAATGTTATTCCTAAATACATTCTCCAAAGAAGTGGGATTTTGGAATTATATGCCAACTGACATCAGTAGCAGGACTGCATTAATATGTGATGACCATCGTCCATGCCTAGGCCTGGGCTTACCACCATTTACCATCAATACTCATCTAGTCTAAAGGCGGCCGTCCGTCGAGTCGGCTTGTGCTTAGGTTTACGAGATTGTAAGTCATGAACATTTATTTGCTTCGGATTGCCGTTCGTACAAGTATTTGACAACGTATGCTGTATAATGTACTCTTTTAAGGTATGCAGGTAAGGCCTACTTTTGCATAGAGGCCCAGGGCCTCAAAAAGTTTTAAGACGTCCCTAGCAGACCCCACTATAGCATGGTTAGTAGTTTTAGAAATAAGTTTTAATTATTACTGATTGATTCATTATTATGCGGCTTGGAAAGGTTTTCTACTGAAATATGTCCACTAAAATAATAATGCCAAATTAACGTTGTTGATTGGTTAAGGTGAAGAGCAATTATTATTTTATTTGTGTGTGTGTATGTATAAACTCCATCACCAAAAGAAGGACCTCGTGTGGGATATCCATATAGATAACTTAATTTCAGTCTTAATGATAGCTTCATTGAAAAAATTTCCTGCATATCGTTTTTTTTTCCATACAATTTACGTCACGATTCACTCTTTCCTAAAAAAAAAATTACGGTACATAATATACAGGGTAGCGTTTGGGAACTTCCTATTTTGAAAATACAATAAAACAACACTACATGTTCCATTTGACTTTATTGTTATTTTACGCCTACCATACAATATTGGAAGTTTGAATTTACACAGTTTTAAACACATTGTGTCTGTTGAATATCGCCCTCCATTATTAATACAATGATGCAGTGGATTTTGAAAACTTTGAGTAACCTTTTCAAGCATATCGATTGGGATATATTCAATTTCGACTCCTATGTTATTCGGTAGGTCTTCCCGGATCTTGGAGCGATCTTTGTCAAACAGGAACTTGAAAAAATCCCACGGGAAGTAATTAGGAGGGGATAAATCATGTGAGCTCGCAGGCCAGTTCACGTCCACTGGCTGGGAGACCAGTTATTTGGAAAAGGCTGCTCTTAAAACACCCATGGAAACCCTGGAGGTGTGAGTTGTGGCCCCATCTTGTTGTAACCACATACTGTCAAGATCCCTTTCTTGGAGAGCGGGTAAGAATTGGTGGATCATTGTCACATAAAGGTCTAAATTGACACACAAACTCGTTCCACATTTGTAGGTGTTCTAAAGGCCTTCGGGGGTCCTTTCCTTGATTTGGAGACATCCCCCGTTGTTCGGAAGACATCTATTCACATTAAAACATATTTCCGATCAGGAACACGACCTCGTAGAGAAATATCGAAGTGACGACTAAACGCACGTCGCAATGCAATCACCGACCCACCGTTATAGATATATGCCTCCACGGTAAAGAGAGGCACACTACTGCCTCGACCACAACATGTTTGAGACAGAAGGACGGGAACACAAATATAGCAATCCACCCCTTCCACCGAACCCCTACCCACGCCCTTTCCATCCCTACGAACATTACTGCAACATGTTCAAAAAAGTAAGTTCGCGCGCCTCACCCTGTACCCAAAACTACTAATAAGATATAAAACAAATAAAGAGAAAATTAGCAGATGTGAAACTTGGACACGATTTAGACTTCAACTCACAGGATGCTGCTGATGCCATAGAGTGGTTTCAAACGGACTCTCAGCCTTTTCATGTCAGAATCTCTCTTCAACACAGAGGAAGAAGCCAATGAAGAAGAAAATGAAACTGAAGAAAATGAGAAAGCATAAAAAAGAATCTTCACATTGAATAATCTTGAAGAATTGTTTAATGCCATTGTCGAAGAGCATGTAAATTGATTGAAGAAACTAACCCAAATGGGGAAAAAAAGCCTTAAATAAGGCGGAAATTAGAAAAAATGAAGTGTTATCTCATGTTGTACGAAGAAAGGGGAAAAAAGTTGGTGCCAGAAAACTCGCTGATTTTCTAATTAAAAAAATGTTTTTCTCTTTTTCATTTTGTAAACAATTTAAGCAATAAAAGTGTTCCATTTTTTTTTTTTTTCATTTCATTTTCCTCCTTTTATTATTTTTGATTAATTTTAAATGGATATACAAATATTTTTGTCAGAAAAATTTATTGGAAAAAATACTGCTTCTCTCAGTGCAGATTCATTTAATGTGTTTTCTTCAAGGGACTAATGCGGCTACGGTAGCCTAGTAGTCAAGATAACAGACTCGTGGCTGGTTTGTCATGAGTTCGAACCTAGTACCAATGTACACCCACCGTGTAGAGGGGCGAGTGAGTGAGAGAATATTAACGTCATATTGTTCAGCTATACACGAGAAATATTCAGTTTATCCAGTGGACATTAAGATGATTTTCTTAATGAGTTTTTTTCAAGGTATCTTTTTATATAGTTTTCATTTAGTACTTGATTTAGCAACATAAATTTTGTACCTGTGCTGAAATCTTCTAAGCCAATTTAGAGTAGCGAAAAAATATCCTTTTTAATCTGTGGACGAGACTCATGTTTTAAATTATATACGTAAAAAACCCTTCCTAAATTCACATTTTACTCTATATTTTGGAATAATTAACTACAATATGAAATGAGTGAGTGAGTGAATATTAACGTCGCACTGTTCAGCTACACGAGGGCTTTTGTCGACGGACCTCGTAATTTTGAACCATGGTCAAGTAACGAGGGCGACACCTGAGCTGGCACCCCCAATCTCCTAACTGCCTCACCACACCAACGGGAGGACGTTTGAGCTCTCGACAGATTTGACGTGCATCTTTTCCCTACACGGCGGGTCTTCAACGGTACTGGGCTCGAACTCATGACACGCCAGCTAGAGGGGCGATACACGTTGAATATGTCGAGGCTCAAATATCCTCCTATTATTGAGGTGTGGAAGTTAGAAGAGGAGGTGCCAGCTCAGATGTCGTTTTCATCACTTTAACGAGATTCTAATTTATGAAGTACATCGCCAATAACCTTCACGTTTCCATAGAGTATGACGCTAATAAATACTCCACTCACTCGAGGAACTTCGTGCTACTATTATCCCTACATTTTTATGTTTGACTTTTAATTGAAAATCAGAATTTCGTTAGCGTAATACGTTATCCGACATTATTCTAACAGTAGATTGAACGTAAATTGTTGTTAATGCAATCACCGACCCACCGTTATAGATATATGCCTCCACGGTAAAGAGAGGCACACTACTGCCTCGACCACAACATGTTTGAGACTGAGACGGACGGGAACACAAATATAGTTGCAATCAATAATAAATCAATTGCAATGCATTTTTTTTAATTACATCAAAATTATGTAGTCGAAGTGTATAAGAACAGGACTGGAAAAAATTAAACACGAAGCAATAAGAAACTATAAAGCATAGCAATTCTATTGGATTCCAGAATAAAAAATCCTCAAATAAATGAGTCAACCACATCGAAAACTGGAAAAGTATCACAACGCAGGTGACCGGAAAAATAATTGTATTATTTACGAGACACTATATAAATCCATTAATTCAGTAGTGTCACATTATATATATATATGCCATTTCTATACATTTTCCCTGCCATTTCTATACATTTTCCCTCTCAAATGGTCTCTTCACAATCAAACAGTTCCTTTTACTGGTAATTCCCTTTTTTTCAGATTTAATCAGTTAGAAGAGCTCACATCAAGAGTTGTATTGCGCAGTTGCTAGTGAAATCGCGTATCTCGTAAGAGAAGTTTTTTTTTATCGATTGCGTTTGTTTTTTTCTTTATAAAAATGCTCCGTTTTATTGTTTGTCTAGCAGATTCTAAGAACAAAAAATGCTTTTAACTTTTCAGCAACATTTCAGAATGAATTTCTATGGAAATATTTTCCCTGTACCTTTTGATTAGACATGTCTTCAAGAAAAATAGATATGTTAGAAAACCAGAGCTTAAAAAGAAGTAATATCTATTATTTGATTGTTAACATACTTTTATTTACTTATATTTGTCTGCGCTATTTTAATTTTAATAATATTTATAATTATAAATTTTATTTAGAAATATGTTTTTATTTCTATTGCATAGGGAAATTAATTTAAAAGATCGATTTTTAAAGACAATGCTAAAAGTAGTCTTGTAGTAGTAGTAAAATAAACAAGTAACTTTGAAGTTGATGGCATGGCCTTTGTAGCGTGTGTTACATACTAGTCGTTACACAGCATTTCCATTGTCTTAAATGTTGTCTCTTTTCGAAGTAATGTATCTAGTAGTTACAATAATCCTTCGCGTAAGCCGTATAAAATAATCCCTAGTTTCATGACATATATCCAGCTTTGTTTCCTTATCTTACTTAGTCTTGAAATTATTTGCTTTTGTGTGAAGATAATTTGTGAGTAAGAAAAATACCTTTTGTGAAGTTTAGAGAGAGAGAGTATTGTTTTTTTAAGATTGTTCAATATTATTTTGAGAATTCTATTTTTAATCGCAATTGTGTTGGTTATAAATATTTTATTTTAGATCCTAATTAACGACAATACTATCAAATTAATAATTTTAGCTCTTAAGGTGACTGACTGCTGATTTTGAAAAAGCGTGTAATTTTTTTTTATATATATTTAGTGTCAGTTGAATTAGAATGTACCTATAAAATTGTTTTAAAAATATTTTACTAGAAAAAAATATTTAAATGTAATTTTCATGGCAAAAAATGAAGAAAAAAAGACATATTTTGAAAACATTCCGCTTTTGCATGCTTCTATAATAATACTTTTGGCTGCATAAGCAAGGATATCAACACGGTTCCGAACATAGTATCCTTAAGGATTATTTGTTAATAAAAAATTTATTTTCGTTATTCGTTAGCACATATTGTTTTCTTTTTCAGAAAATGCAATAAATATAAATGACACTATTTTAAACCTTGTTTTCTGTTTTATTAGATCTTATTTCAACATTCTCTTTTTTTTTTTTTGTTCAAGCTGGAGCATTACAGGCCGTGTTCTGATAATGATGTAATACATTCATAAGAAGTAAAAATGTTCTCAACAATGTTTTACCCAACGTAGGATAAAATCTTTAATTCACTCCATTTTTATAATTTAAAATCGGGAGAAAGAATATAACTAACAAAATCTTTGTGTCGAAATGCACTAATTAACTTGAGATATAATCGTAATTGATTAAGGATATCGTAACTAGAACTTAAATTCATTCAATAAACATATAGCAATTATTTAAAAGAAACAAAATAACAGCTTTTATGTATTTTATAATCCGTACAAAAACATAAAAAGAAGCCAAACTGAATTTGTTTTTAAGAAACATTAGTAAAATGATTTCTTGAGTTTCAAATACAATAATGACTAAGATTTGAATATTGCAGTTTTGAATTTAAAACTGTCATGGAATTCAAATAATAATGTTTTTTTAATCGATGTACTTTTGAAGTATTGAAATATACTTTACCGAACACACAAAGGAGCAATACTAATGTAGAATTTCTTAGTAAAATCACCGCAAGCTATGCCCGATCACATGATATTAAAAGATTGTTAATTGCTCAGATTTTAAATGATTATTTCCTTACAATGGATTGATAATTAAATGCTTACTCGGAAAATAATTGAGCGAATTAAATAAAATTTCCGATAGCTCCGTAGCATTGCTTAAAAAAAATTAGAACTTCTTGTTTGCAAGAATAATAAAGTCACTCTACATTGTGGATTGCTTGAATTAAAGAGCAATTTCTAATTCTTTAATAAACTATGTATAACAATAAAAATAGTTTTTTTAATTTCATCTTCATTATTTGTAAATTGAACAAAATTCAAATTGAATCATTTCAATAAGAATTAACAAATGTGATTCCGTTAATTATTTTGAGCAGTAGGTATGAATGAAAAGTTCTTTTTCACAGAAATAAACAGAAAATGTATTGTGAATTTCTCATTCAAACTTTGATTCTAACAAAAAATTATACATATTTCTGCAAGGTATAACATAAACAAATTAAACTAATTGAACATCTTCCCTTTATTTTCAGTATTTAATCTTTCGTAATCTTACAATCGTATCAACATCCTTTTTACTTCTCAGCATCAGAAATAAATAATTATCCTTTACGTAGGTTACACAAATAAAAGTAATAAATAAAATTGTATCTTTAAATGGATTATTTTATTAGAGAATGTTATTTCAGATTAGTTATTAGATGTTTTTTGAGAAATTGCTACGATATGCTATTTGAGTAGCATAAGATGCTATATTAAGAAATCTCAACCAGCCGCAGATTTATGACAGATTCATAGTATAGAAAATTGAACAAGCTAGGAATTGTAGCCTGGGATAATGTATTTCCTATTTCATAACTGAGTATTAAATATCCTGATATGTATGTAATTCAGCGCTTCTCAAATTGTGGGGTTGCGCCCCCCCCCCTAGAGGGACGTTTACCGTACGTGGGAGGCGCGAGCATGTCAAAAATAAAAGATTATTTTTTTAAAAAATTATTAATGTTCTGAAAGGAAGCAAAATGCAAGTATAAAATACATAAAATAAAAATTTACAATATACACATTTACACTGATATAATATAAATATATGAGTTCTACACAATGTATTTGATAATTAGTTTATCAGTAATAAGTTAAGAAAAAGTTTATAAATACTAAGTTGCTCCTATGAACTTCAAATTCAAAATTATATACAAAACTTAATAATTTTCTTGCTAATGTGTACGGTTTACAATTAAAGTCGTATTGTAGCTTTAGTCAAAGTACATTATTATTGCGTTCAATATATTATTATTGTTTGGGTGGGGATGAAAATTATGATTGAAAATTGGGTGGCAAATATTTAAAGTTTGAGAAGCACTGATGTAATTGCAACATTCAAAAAGAACCAAAAAAAAGTTTTAAAATAATCCGCTGAATTTCTTGAACACATAGGGGAATTGTTTAGTTCTACAAAAACTAGTCTAAACAAATACTCACAGTACCAAAAAAATCTAGAAAAATTTCAGTACGTCGAAAAGGAGAAGATTTAATAAAATTTTGTTTAAAAATGTACAGTTAAATTAATTTATCGTCTATGCATATACGTGAATTGAAATGTAATATAAAACACGTTAATCACTTTAATACAACACGTCTACTACAATAAACGTCTGGCTTTTAATAAATTAATTTACTTATATTTTTTTCCTCTGATACCACATTCATTCAATAATATTACTAGAAAAGGAGGAAAATCATCCTGTTTGTGCAATGGTACTTGTGTCAAAATACTTCAGTAATTTACTTAACTGTTTCATACTTTTTCGAATTAATTAAAAAAATATATTTCATCTCGTTACATATTTGTATTCATCCTATTTTTATATATATATATATCAACCCTTTTTCACGACAAAGAAACATTTCCCCCACCCCTCAATTTTAAAATTGGTGATTGTCGCATTTAATTATAACCTTACTGAATTTTTTTACACAGAATGTCAAAATAAAACGTATGCAGAACCCAATTACATTAACGGGAATTTTAGGGGGAAAAGGGAAAAAAAGAACTGTCAAATCAATTGGCGCCAATAATAAAACATTCGAGGGCTGTATTGTTATTACTTATTTCAGCTTATTGTGGCATTTAATAATATATTATTGTGTTTTCTCACATATTTGATGTTATTCGGTAAGTGTAGTTTTGTGCAGCAATAAAGTATGTTTAAAGAAATGAAAACAAATGCCTGATAAAACTACAAATTAATTCATAATTGAATTCACTCATTGACCCAAGAAAACTACACATTGTATTAAGTCTTTTTTTTTATAGTTTTTATTTTACGTGTAAGCAAACTATAAAATAAATAGTAACATACTAATATTTACTCTTAGTAACTATATGGTCCTGTAAAGATTATATAAAAATATGATTTTAAGTTATGAATATGCTCGTATTAACGTGATGCATTTTTTTATCGAAAGAAGTAACGTTATTCTCATTTACTTATCACATTATTACTCTTTCGATTTTCATAGAGATTTTTGCTTGCAAAATTCCTATGATTTTGTATACACCTAAAAAAAAATCAAATTGTATTTAGAACTCAAAGCCTTTTGTAAAAATTTTTTAGTAATATTGGTTTTTTTTTAAATGTAGAAGAAAACTACACACGCATCAAAGCAGAAATAATATAAATAAGATAAGCCGATGCGGTTTTGGACTAGTAGCAGCGCTTTTACAGTGAATAAATTGGTAAGAAAACGTTTTCATTCCTGTTTGAAAAGGTATTGCAAAGCGTTTCAATCTCCATAGGTTCTTAATGATTTGAAATAGGTTACTGGTTTTATCTGACCTTGTTAATAGCTTGCATAACTTCAAAAACTAAAATTACTGGTTCTAAATATTCAAGAAGTGTGAAAAACACCAAAACTGTTACTACCAACTCCACTCTTTTTTCAAGCTACACACTTAGTCTCGTTTTTTTTTTGTGTCACGCCTAGTATTTGAAAAAACAAACATCAATGAATTCAGTTTAAAATTTTTAAATTAATCCTTCCAGAAACTTGTTGATTCAAAAGACACGATGGTAATATAATATGCGGAATGTACATTTGACCTTTTAAAAAATATATAAAAAGTAACTACACATTTTTAACTATCCATCTTTTCCCTTCCACTACGGAAGATTTCTACTCCACTACGCATAATTCTGGCATTCATTATGGCAGATGATGTCAGTGTTTATCTTTATTTCTGACAATTTACTTTTAATAGAATTATTTTAGAGTTGTTAATCGTTTATATGAAAATTTTATGCATTGATTACTGAGTTATTTTTTAAATAAAAATTCACTCGTGCAAGGAAAGAGTACTCAAAAATGGCCGAGAATAAAAATAAAAGTTCTTGTAATGCAACCTTATTGTGTCCAACTGCAATATGGTCGATATTTAATCCGAAAGAATGTAGTTTCAGCTGTAACAAATATTTCTGTAACTCATCCAGTAGTACTTACAGTGGTTAAAACGACTTATCTTTGTATCAATTCATTTCCTTTAAATTCTACTCTGTATACTATATGCAAGCGATGTTTATGGATTAAATATTAAGAAAAAATATATACATACATGGTTATTTATTTCTCTTGTTATATATTGCTCGCATATATGGATATTTTTGATCCCATCGCGACCAAGTTATGTATTCAACATACGATTTATTAGGTATACACAGACAGGATTTTGTACACAAAAACATTGATATATAAAGTTATGGTTATACACAGAATGCGAACTAAATATTTATCAGATGCTTTAAATGTGGTGGAAATGTAGACGCGCGTTAGGATGACAGAGCTAAAAAATACCCTCCCTCTCTCCAGTTACTCTTTTTTAGCTTATCTTTTAAATTTTTCACTACGTGATGTCGGCGTTTTTATCGAGTTATTGATGCCTTGTGAAGAAAATATTAGGTCGATTAATATTTATTGAGTCATTGGAAAGTGAATCATATAATTATTATTATTTATTGACATTAAATTTCCGAAAAGGCCTAGTAACATAAATTATATTCTCTTTTAAAATAACAATTAGAAGCTATCTGACTCCTAGTGTAATTGTTTATTGGCTTAAATTTTGAGGCAGATTGAGGCACTAAAATTTAATCACTTTTGATCAAAATTTAAAATTTTAATAATGAATATTTCTAAAATATTCATTAATAAGAAAAGAATATTGATTACTTTTATAGCAAATTATAAGTATAAAAACAAGGTAGGGACAAAATAAAAAATAGTAAATAATTTTAAGCAATTTCGGTTCCAATATGCATATACATTTAAATTCCAATATACATATATATTTAGATTCCAATATACATATGCATTTAGATTCCATTAAGCTTATTAAGACTTCGTACAGTAATAAATGCAATAAATAATGCATTCACATAAATACTTTTAACCATTAACTGGTCAGTTGGTCAAACGGAAACAAAATTAAGTTTCACATCAATATTTTAGTATTTCGAAGTGTTTTAACGTTTATTATCTTCGTACTATGAAGCAACATGAAGACTACTGGTGATAGACTAGTAAATCTGAGCCACGGTCAAGTGACGAGGTTGACACCTGAGTTGGCTTCCACACCACTCCACGGAAGTGCTGCAAGCCTCGAGTGGTACTAAGGCTCGAACTCATGACACGCCGGCCACGAGTCCGTACCGTGACACTAGGCTACTGTGACTACGTAATATCTCGAAGATTAATCAATTTGTTATGAACACTCAAATCTCATTCCTTATACATTTATTTAAATAAAGTATTTAAATCAATACAGAAATAATTTTCTTTTTAAAAAGCCATAGCACAGATACGTAATAACGTGTAAATATTTTATCTTCAAAATGTACTTCAAAAATTCATCAACTTCAATTTGTCTTTATATTCATAAAAATAATTACTCAAATTATCTTACGTTAAATCTTTTTTTAACTTCTATTTTACATCTGAAACTCTATGTAACAACGAGTAAAATAATGAGTAGCAGACCTAATACAGAAAATTTATTTTTGCATATTTTTTGGTGAGCTGGTTTCTAACTTGTTGGGTATATATTCGATAATCGTATTTGAACCAAGACATCTACTCAACATTTTAATTACTCTCAACACATTTGATTGGCACGGTCGAACGATTCTATTGATTCTCCTTTTACAAACAACTGACAATCAAATACATCGAATTGCAGGCGTTTTCGTTCTTGAATGTTTGCAGTGTGCCATATTTTATGGCAAAAAAAGTAGAAAATAAATCCTGACTAATCGTAACGCAATCAGTTTTAGTTTCAATAACGACAGCCTTGCACTTACTGATCACCAAATAAGTATTCAAAACACTTAAAATATATTAAATACAAATGTATGCATATTTAAGTTGAAATTATAAAATACGCGTATATCCGGCTTATGTATAAATGCTATGTGTTTCATTTTAAGTATTTTCCTCAAAAACCAAGCAATTTATTTCGTTCATTATATTCTTTGAAAGCTCATTAATAATCTCCAGCTGTTGTTCTCAATACCCATGAGAGATATCGTTTTTCACTGCAACGACTTTAACCAGTTAAGCCAGTAATTTTTTTCGCAGTTTTTGAGACTCTGCAGAGCAATCGTTGAATATGAAAAACCGCTCCTGCAGCTGACAAATGGGATACAGAAAATGAAATGTATGAACTAGGAGAACTGTAATTCAAACTAAATCTTGACTTTTCGGTCAGTCTGGTTAGTCTTCACTTACCATTAAATCAATTAAACATGACTTTTTTTTTTCCTTCTCTTATTATACATTACTTTCATTTATTTTTCCCTTACCTTCTGATGTAAAAAAATTATACTGAAATACTTTATTGATAAAGTATATTTATAATCCATAATGGAAAAAATGTATGCTATTTTCTAGCCGAATGTTTATGGTCATGAGTTCGTTGCCAGTATTATTCTTGTTAAATCAATTTTCGATTAATATTAAAGAATAGGACCCGAATATTCAAAATATGTTGTCATATACAAAAGTAATCTAACATTAATATTATATTTTAGCTTCGCTATCTCTAAAGCCGGGGTTGGTATTAAGTCGATCGCGATCAACCGGTGGACCGCCAAGTCATTTTCGGGTGACCGCCTTCACTATATAAAACTTAATTATCATTCCATTATAAGGTCTAGAAATACCGTATTTGTTCGAATCTAATCCCCGTCTCAAATTCTCAACAAGATTTTGGGGAAATTGATAAATATTCTAAAATGTGGTTTATCGATATACAATTTTAAGAAATTAAAATAAATTTAAAAGGAAAAGTAAAGAAGTGAAAAACTACCGTAAAATCGGGCGTATAACGTGCGCTTTGAACGCAAAAAATGAGATCGAAACTTACGGGTGCGCATTATACGCGGGTTATAAAAATGACAGCTTCAAAAGAAGAAAAAAAATAAGGCTTCTGCATATATCGAAATACTGTTTACTTAAGAAAAATAACATTCTTTATGAACGTAAAGGGTTGGATCTCTGAAGAGTATTCTATTTTTCTCAACTTGGAATAATAACTCGAATAAATGACTTCAAAACATAAGAGGATTGCACACGCATATTTCTAGTTTCTTCGTGAAAATGGGGGTGTCTATTATACATCGAATATACTTAAAAATAAAAAATTGAAGCTTGAAAGTATAGATCTGCGTTATACGCTGGATTTTACGGTAGTTATTTTATCAGTATTAAAACTTTTAAAAACATGTATGAAGCTGTAATTGCTCTAAATATCCCATTCAACACATTTTTCTCTCTTCGATTCTAAGCCGCGCCCGATTTTCAGTAGCATTAACACCGGGCCAAAAGTGCGGCTTAGATTCGAGTAAATACATTATTTTTCAAAAAAAATACGGAGGAAAAAAATTTATGATAAGAGTAAAAAAAAATCGTTGAATAGAAGATGCACTTCGCTATTTGGAGGTAATTTTACGAAGAAAATCGTAAAATGTTCTGGGTTCCAGGTAAAAGTTCGCTGAATATAAAGGTTCGTAAAATAGAGGTCCGACTATATTGTATACTTTTTTTAGATCACTACACCTACGACACTGGTAGACCGCAAAACCTTGAAAAAATTAGAAGTGGCCCGTACTGGAAAAGTTTGCCCACCTCTACTTTAAAGAATCACTTATTTTACGATACAACTCAATTTTATCCGAATTGGCACATTTTTTTCTTTTATAAAATGTATTTCACATTTTTCTCCTGTACCGTAATCCTAAATGAGCTATCCCTTTACATGTTGAAATGAAAAATTAATCATTTATGAAATATTTTGAAATTTTAAAAACACTATATTTTAAACAAATGTATGAGTTATACAATGTTACAGATTTTTATAAAAAAGTGAGGCATTTTTCTGTACGAAAATGGGCTCGGCGTTTAGTTCACGCTCTCGTACATAGGGCGGAAGCAGCTTTAAGAGAGTCATGAGTTCGAATCCTATTGTCACCGTAGATACGATGTGCAGAGGAGCTGATGTACGATAGGCTGTTTTCGCCAAATGTACGTGAGCTTGAACCAAACGTGGAGCACATTTTTAGATAGAAAAATGTCTTTATTTTCATGAAAATTTTTAACATTGCTACTCATACATTTGTTTAAAATATAGCATTTTTTAAAATTTCAAAATATTCCATAAATAATTATTTTTTCCTTTTAACATATAAAGGGATAGCTCAATTGGCATTATGGTATTAAAGAAAAAAAACGAGAAACACACACACACATTTTATACCTGAAAAAATACATGAACTCAAATAAAAATGAAGAGTATGAGTAAATAAGTGATTCTCTATAGGATAGTGACGCCAGAATGCAATATTAATGTTGAAGTAGTTTAATATTTGAAAAAATATTCCGAATTGAGATCCTACTTTTTAACATCAACCGAAGACACAGCCTTAAATCTACCGAGACTGAAAGTCCTTTTGTTAGTAGGTGGTAAGCCAGTTGAGGTATTATCCCTTGACCATGGTCAGTGACAGACACAGGAATTTTTCAAGGAGGGAGGAGTCGAAAGTCTACCATACTCGTAACATACCCCAATGCGCCGCCAAACATATTTTTGATTTTGTCGATTGTTGGGGGGAGAAAAATAGTACGAAATAAATTGTTCAATAAATAATTAGCATTCATTCATAAAATTTATTATTATTAACAAATGCTTAATTAAATTTTATAATCAATCGGGAAAAAAATCATGGGTGATGCGGGGTCCAGCCCAGTGCCCCCCCCCCATTGCTTTCACCACTTACCATGGTTCAAAATTTCGAGGCTCATCACCAATAGCTTTGTGTAGCTTCAAAATGTGACGTCAATCTTGATAACATGCAAAAATGCAAGTAAGTTGAATTATTGTAAAATTGTGAAAATGGATTTACACAATTACGAATGGATTTACGGCGTGACTCCAGCGTTGTTCAGTGGCTGCGGTAGCCAAGTGGTCTAGGCATCGGATCTTGGCTAGCATGTCATGAGTTCGATCCCAGTACCATTGAAGACCCGCCGTGTAGGGGTGCGATGCACGTAAAATCTGTCGAGAGCTCAAACGTCCTCCCGTTGGTGTGGTGTGGTAGTTAGGAGAGGGGGTGCCAGCTCAGGTGTCGTCCGCGTCACTTGACCATGGTTCAAAATTACGCGGACCGTCCCCAAAAGCCCTCGTGTAGCTGAACAGTGGGACGTTAATATTCACTCACCCGCGTTGTTCAGGTTGCGTGTATAAATGTTTCAAAGCTATTGCGTTTAACTTGTTTACTTAACATTAGTAAAAGATAAAAACAAGTTAGAGAAACAAATAAACCATGTCCCGAAATGAGAGCTTTTCGATGTCGGAAACAAAAAGAAACAAAAAAGCCGACAAGGATTACAAGTTGTTCTTTAAATAGCAGTTCGTAACGTCATTCAGGAATGAAAGGCACTCTGTTGTCCCAGAATCAAATAATTTCTCAAAATATATATTATATTACTATTAGTATTTATCACGCGGATTCCTCTCGTGACAATTTATCATACACTATATTTTATTTACACTATATAAATATGTTAGCACTTATCGTGCTAATACATACTCTTTACATAATTAATATCCAAAAACGTGTACAAAACAGTTTCCTCAACTATACATGTGTTTACATATGTTGCTATATATATATAATAAATATCCCCTTAAAAATAAATATCTTAAGTATTGAATTTTTCATGATTTCCTTTTTATATATCCATTATATGTATCCAAAACATATCCATTCACTCGTCTTTTTTAAAAAAAGCATCCATTATTTCTGAATATAGATCAATTCAACATTTATTTCTTCCTTAAATTATAAAAATCAAAAATCAAAATTATCAATCATAAAACAATGGAAAGTACATTGCTAAATATCTGAACTACATTTTGCACATAATTATATGTGCGAAACACAAACTAGATTTTGTGTATTATTGACCTCATTTTTATAATTGTGTATTCATATTATTATTATTTCCTCGTTCTTTACTTTCTCAGAATAATTTCATTGTTAATGAGAACTTTATTTTTCTCTCATCAGTTTTGTAATCGAGGTAGAGGTATATACTCGAAACCGGCATCGTTTCTGTCTCGTCATGTGTTCCAGTCCTTATGCCGTTAAAGGGACGCTGTGTGGAGAGGCTGATGCATTTGTTAACCCCTTAACTTCTGATTAAAAGTTACGTGATTCTCTTCCCTCAAATAAGCAAACTTTTCTCTGAAATAAGTAAATCCTTCGCTAACACACATACACTGTTAAGGTCATTTTATTGCATTTCAAAGCTTTCAGAATAGTTTTACTCAAAGCATCGTGAGGAAAAATCGTATTTTGTATGGACGGATATATACGTCTGGAAACATAACGTTCCAGTTGAGTGAGACGGATATATACGCCAGTGGTACTTAAGGGGTTAAATCTGCCAATGCACAAAGCTCTCTCACTGATCTGATGTAGCACCTTAAAGGGGTGAATGTCAACTTAGATGCCGTCCTTGTCATTTCTACATAGTTCAGGATTACGATGTTCGCGTTGTCCAAAACATTAATGCAGTTTTAATTGCGACGCTAATGAACAAAGGATCAATTGCTCAGATTTATGCTCTGTATACCCAAATTCTACACCAATATAAATTTATTTTTCGACTTCAAAAGAAGAAAAAGACCCCCTCCTTTTTGAATTTTTTATACGTAATGTTTTTTTTCCCCGATAGATTTTAAAATTATCCAACTAGAAACATTTCCACTCTGCCAATACACAGATGTTTTCCCCTTTTCCCTGAGATGAAATTCCCTTGGAAAAGCTCAATTCTAATTTTGTTTTCATCTGAAGACTAAACTGAACAAAGCTGTCTCTATGAGCGATTTTATTTTTTGAAGAATTTTGAATAGATTAGAAATTTGTTCGAGAAGCTTAGAGCAATATTTATGGAAAGAAGGCGATAACATGTTTTCCAGCAGACAGGGAAAGAGGGGAAAAATTATCTTAATCCGTTGCTAGTAGCATTGGGGGAGGGGGGAGAGGCGGGGATTTAATGGAATACGATTGATTGTTAACTTTTTGAAAAAAAACTGTTTTCTTCTTTATGATGTATGTTTATCTGTTATAATCAGTTATATACCTGAAATTATAATCTGATATTCCCGATTTGTAGTATTTTTTTCAAGATACATATTTATTTATAAGAATGAGAAAATTTAAAGATTTAATGTTCATCGTAATAAAACTGTGGATAAATGTTGTCTATTAGTAAAATTTGTGTAACGCATATTTTTTTATTTTACTCATACTTAAAATATGCATCAAGCACCAAACATCAATTAATTTGCTGATGTACCCTGATTAAAGCGTATTAGAGTAAGAGAAAAAATATTTTTATGCTCTCTTATCTCCTTGCTAATATTTATTTATTTTGCATGTAAGCGTGTTTGACTAACACAATATTTTTAATTATTTCAACGGAACAATTATATAGGAACATCAATGTGAAATCCTGAGGAGTGAAAGCGATCTAAAAGTCTTTCAAAAATTTATGGCCCTTTAAAGGGGTTAAATTGACTATGATTTTGATTTTATTTGTTAATGATTTTCAACTTTATAATACAAAATTTATATATAATAAGAGTAATTCTCTATCAAAAATTATTATTAGTCTTAGGGCAACATACGAAAAGTTATAGGTAAATTAACAGAACATAGTAAATCGCTAGTTAAATCATTTTTTTTTCTTTTTTGGGAAATGAAAACATTTTTAAAATAAAATATCAGAATTCTATACTTAATTACTTTCGTTTTCTTTTGTTTGCTTTTTTATACCGTATTACGATTGTTAGTATTTTTTATAACTTATTTTCATGTTTAGATTTTCATTTATAAGACTGTTAAAATATTGTTTTTTTACAACTAATTCTTTTGTGAAACAAAGCATGACAACTTTTGAAAAGATTTACTATAATTATAGTTAAATGCTATAAAATTACAATAATCCTCTCTATAATTCAGAATTCTTTAAAGAATACAGATGAAAAAATAAGAAATATAGCTCATGTATATGTATATAAAACTGCATCTTAAAAAAATTCATATAACAATTTCAAAAAGATATTAATATGCGCATCGTTCCTCGAAATAAATACTTAAAGCAAAAATATTTTAGAAATAAAATATCTTAACTGCGACAAAGAATCAAAAGATATATCCCCATTGAGGAAATGCGTTACATAAAACGTTAGAATAAAAAAAACTACAATAAGGAGGGAATGTTCTTTTAAAGAAGCATTTATGGTATTACGTAAGAAATTATTTGCTATTTTTGTACTAGTGATACTATTGAGTGTTTTTTTTCATTAACACAGTCGTTAAGGGGAAAAAAAATCTCATTTTGGCTTTCTTTAATAGATTGAGAAAACAATACATTTAAAAAACGAAACATAGGAAGGAAAATAATGATACTTTTTGAAAATTTCAGTTTTACTCGAGGACTAAAAAGAGTGAAAGTATTTTAATCATACCTTTAATTTATGAATAAGGTATTTTAGCATTGCACAAAAGTTGGAATTATACATATATATATACATATATATGTATATATATGTATACATATATATATGTATATATATGTGTGTATATATATATGTATATATATATGTGTGTATATATATGTATATATATATATATGTATATATATATGTATATATAATATGTATATATATATATATATATGTATATATATGTATATAATATATGTATATATATATGTATATATATATATGTATATATATATACAGGGAGTTTCATAAATGATGGGAGTAACTTTAAGGGGTGATAGTACACATCAAGACGAGTAATAGTAAATAGGAAACCAAGTGTCCCAAACGTCTTCCGAAGGAGAAAGGCGCCATCAAAGTTTAGGGTCCTAAATTTCAAATGATGATAAAAAACGGGAAAATGGATCGATTCATTTGCGGTTTTCACTAAAATCATTCTTTAAATTAGTATTTTCATTAAAAAAAAGTTTTAAAGACAAAGTTTAAAAAATGCCGTTAGAGGGCGCTCTAGACTTTGGAGTACCGAACAACTACCTTTTACCAGTATTTTTTTTATTTTGTTAAATGTTTACAAAAGCTTAGATTTTAACTTGAATTTTGAGCGCAAAATTGAAACCATCGGGAGCGGTTAAGTGGCGCAAATGTAACCGCGTTTAGGGAGGAAAAATTGAAATGCTCGTATGTAATGATCAAAATAAAAAACGATTAAAGCAAAACTTTAAGAGGCGATAGTACAACACCAAAACAAGTAACATTCATCAAAGAAATCATACTCGTAATTTTAACCCGAAGGTGATAGAGGGCGCTGAAACAGATTTCGTTTTAAGAGACAAAAAGGAAACAAAGAACATTTACGTTATAAAAAAAAGTTTAATTAGAAATGATTACAATATCTGTTCGAAACACTGACCATTAGAGGCGATGCATGCGGTACAACGGCGAAGAAGGGATTCACGAACCCTCTGAAACACGCCAGGAGTATCGCGCACCTCTCCTGCAGCTGCCGAAAGTCTGGCGACGAGTTCTTCTGCAGTTTCGATAGGAGTCTCATACATAAGACTCTTCAAGTGTCCCCACAAAAAGAAATCCAGGCATGAAAGATCGGGCGATCGCGCTGGCCAAGGGACAGGACCACTTCGCCCAATCCATTGATTTGGAAAGGTTGCGTTTAGATAATTTCGCACCTCTGGCGCAAAATGAAGCTGGTGCTCCATCCTGCTGGAACCACATTACTCGCCGGATACGAGGGGAACATCTGTTATCATTTCCGGCAGCACTGTTGCAGCAGAAAGGTAAGATATTTTTTTCCATCCAGGCGTTCTGGCAGAAGATAAGGTCCAAGTAGATGGCACCAATTATTCCTGCCCAAACATTTATGG